>JAOXJP010128981.1:0-13648 GCA_025762735.1 Platanus orientalis | reverse complement strand
ATTCTGCCCCCTGAGTGGTCCCATCAGGGGTGTGGTACATACGATATCATCCCGTTTGAATGTGCCATGGTACGAGCATACCGAGTGTCGAATGTGCTACCATTTAGGATGCTAGATACGTGTTCTAAGGGAAATGATCCTCTGTTATACTAATCCATAAGGATGTTCTACCAGGATTTTGTGTCCAGGACACTAGGTGACTTCACATGGAATAAAACGGGCTGGGGCTAGATGAAATTTTAAATTCCCACCCATTTTATTCTAAATGAAGTCGCCTGGTGCTCTGGACACCAAATCCTGGACAGAAAATTTGCTCCCTTAGGAAGACAATGGCTTGGAGTCTGGATCATCTGTAGTAAGTTAAAATACATTAATGTGCAACAATTCTCAATACGCTGCAAGTATACAAATATTTGAAAATTTCAATCAATTGTGACAGGAGTTTTAAATTGGTTCTATGTGTGTCATGCTATTGACACTTGTTGCACGTTAATGTAATTTAACTTACTGTAGAGGATCCTGAGTCATTGGTTTGTAACTCTCTCTCTCTCTCTCTCTCTCTCTCTCTCTAGATGTTACCTTTTAACAAGAAGATCCACGGGGACAGTGTGCCCCACACAAAAAGTGCATGGAGCCCACATCCCCTGAGGGGGCACACCGTCCTCCCAATGGTGAGGATATGCCTCCTTTTTTTAACTTCACAAATCTCACTGGTGTATGGTGTTGTGCTTGAACAAGTCTACAAATGGCTCTTCTTGACCTGCTGATCAGACCGGGCTTAGAGGAGCCTGGCTATACATGTAGGGCCTGAGGGGCCAAATCCGGCCAGCCTCCAGGACCCGAAAAAAGCATGGCGGGGTCTGCCCAGCAGCTCAATGTCGTATGCCTTATGTATGATAGCACTTGGCTAATAAGGGAAAAAAATGATATCTTTCCATTACTTTGGTGATGGGGGAGTTGCTTTCGTTCTTCTTTTGGCCTCCAAAGCTATTGGGGGAAGTCCCAAGGATGAGACCCCATTAACCTTGCAAAGAAGGCATCCACTTCCGCTCCATTATTACCAGGAAGAATAATTTACATCATAAAGCAACAGGTGACGACATAAAATAGACTCAAAGCACCAACCACCAACACTTCTCATCATTGGTTCATGATCCACAATTACAAAAAGGCCCTGTGTAAGAGATAATATACAGTAGAGTTTGGTAGTGCTTGATAGTTGCTTATTAATCTGAACCGTTGGTTGTGCTTGAATTGGTCATGATTAGGGCTGTCTATGAACCGAGCAACTTTGGTTTCTTATGAGGCGAGCCGGAGCCTTCATTTTAGTATGTTTTCTAAGTGTGTCAGAGCCGCATATATATATATATATATATATTTATTTATTTTTTGTGTGAAAGCCTAGATTTGAAGTCGTGAACAGCAAAATATGGAAGAAAAAATTAATGAGAACAAAAAACACAAGATGATTTAACGTAGTTTGGCTTGAAATCTACATCCATAGGCAAAAATGACAAGAGAGATTTCACTATGAACAAATAGAGATTATAATGAACATTGTGGCTGCCTCTTCTTCAAAAACCCTTGTTTCTATTCCAAGAGAAGAAGCCCTAAAAAAAAATACTCACACCCAACCCTACTTTCCAAAGTGGGTTTAAAATCCAAAAGACAACATGTCAAAATTGTGTCTTTGGTGTTTCTATGTGAATACCAAACGCGACTCTTAGTTAAGAGTCGGTTGAATTCATGTCACTGACTCAACAAATATCCACCTTGACTTGAATTCTACTAAGGCTACATGGTACAAAAACTCTACTTCTATCTTTTCCACACAATCCCAAATGATAACTTTAGATACCGCGAACACCTATATCTTTGACAAGACATAGAACCTATGACATCTGTACCACACTTCACCATGACTCACATTCTAAGACCACTTGGGAGAAAACTTGCACTTGTCATTCTTAGTGAATTATGCAACATATGTATTTGGAACGCACATCCACCTTGAAATTGAATTCTATCTTGTCTTCTATCACCATAAACAATTATTGGCCTTGAAGAACCATACCATCAAATCAATTCAATATTGACACCATCTGACTCGATCATAACATGACCAATGCACATGTGTAGTTATCTTGAACCATCTCGCATAGTCAACTCTAGAGAATGACTTCAATCTGTCCTCTCTAATCACAAGAACTTTTTTACCATCATCTATCACTTGGAAACCTGTAACATCTATCTCTACCCTAATTGCAAAAAATTCAACATACACACTTGTTATTTTGTGCACCCCGTTTCTAGCTGCTCGTCGAGATCAAAGGAATAACAATATTCATTGAATTCTCCATCAGATGATACAAACCATCATTATATTTTTCTCTCTTCATCAAGACCAAATAGCTACATGTGATTTTCATGACTCTATCTATAGTTGAATATCTACAACCCTTAGAGTCTAACCGTCCTAAGGATATTAAATTCTTTCGCATCTTTGGAACGTATTCCACACCACCCAAAGTATGAACCACTCTATCAAAGATCTTAATTTTCTTCGTCTCAACACCCGTGACATCACAAGTGGACCCATCACCCAAAGAAACAAAACATTTTTTCTTCTCTTGCAACATATCAAAATATTATTTCTTTGAAAAAATATGAACATGACAACCTGAATCTAATATCCACTCATCATGAGATAAAATGTTCATACCTTTAGGGACTGTGAGAAAATCTCCAATGTAATCCTTTTGATCCTCTGCTAACATAGTACTAAGATTGCCACTTTTCTTTCTGTCAACACGTTTTGGACAATCCCTCTTCATATGTCTATATTTCTTACAATGAAAACATTACACATTTTCCTTTCCTTTAGACTTGGATCTAGATTGACCTTTATCATTTTCAAAGCTTTTTTCCTTTATTCGTCATCTCGCAAACAGACCTTCTGCATGCCCCTCACCTTCTTCTCCAGATACATTCTTCCTCAATTTTATAGAATGTAAGGATGTCTTAACATCCTCAATGGAAATGATATCCTTTCCATAGAGTAAGGTTGTAACAAAGTGTTCATATGATGTAGGAAAAAAGTATAAAACAATGATATTTTGATCTTCATCATCAATTTTAATATCAATGTTTTTCAAATTCATAATAATTTTATTGAATTCGTCCAGATGGGCTTTCAAAAAACATAGATTCTCTCATTCTTAATGTATAAAGGCATTGTTTCAAATACAACCTGTTCGTGAGAGACTTTGTCATGTACAAGCTCTCTAACTAGAGCCACGGTCCAGTCACATACACCTCATCTACAACCTCTCACAATACCTCATCAACCATGCACAATTGAATCACGCAAGTACCTTGAGGTCAAGTTCCTTTTTGTCATTTTTTGACATCATTGCAAAAAGTTTTTCCTTCCTCACTAAAGCTTTGTACAGTCCCTATTGAACCAACAATGCACGCATCTTCATGCTTCATAAACTGAAGCTATTTTGCCCGTCGAATTTCTCTACTTCATACTTTGTAGCCATGTCGAAAAACCACAATAGCAACCTAGACCTTTGATACTAGTTTGTTATGCGGAAGCCTATATTTTGAGTCGTGTGTAGCAAAATATAGAAGAAGAATAATGAGAATTACAAACATACAAAAAACCAAGATGATTTAATGTGGTTTGTCTTGAAGCCTATGTCCACTAGTGAAAATGGCAAGAGAGATTTCACTCTGAACAAATAGAGACAACAATGAACCTTGTAGCTTCCTCCACTTCAAAAACCCTTGTTTTTATTCCAAGAGAAGAATCCATCAAAAAACACCCACACCAAACCCTACTTTCCAAAGTTGGTTTAAAACCCAAAAAATAACTTTCTGAAATGGCATCTTTAGTGTTTCTGTGTGAGTACCAAACACAGCTCTCGACTGAGAATCAGTTGAATTCATGCCATTGAATCAAACAATATCTATCTATAGCCTTATCCCAACTATTTGGGGTTGGCTACACAAATCCTATTCTGCCATTTCACTCTATTTAAGGTCATATCTGCAGTTAAATTACAAGCTACCATGTCTCTCCTTACTACTTCAACCTAGGTCAATTTTGGCCTTCCTCTAGTCTTTGTAGCACTTTCAACTCGCATCGTCTCACTCCTCCTCACTAGCGCAGTCATTGGTCTTCGTTGCACATGACAAAACCATCTCAATCGACTTTCCCTCATTTTATCACCTATTGGTGTTACACCTAAGCTCCCACGAATGGATTCATTCTTAATTCTATCCTTTCTAGTCCTGCCACTCATCCATCTCGGCATCCTCATTTCAGCCACACTCATTTTATGTACGTATTGTTTGTTGCCTACCCAACATTCTACTCCATAAAGCATGGCTGGTCTTATAGCTATCTTATAAAAATTTCCCTTCTATTTTAGTGGTATTCGTTTATCACACTACACCCCAGAAGCACCTGTCCACTTCAACTATCCTACTCTAATTCTATGAGCAACATCATGTACAATATCTCCTTTGTGCATGGTTGAACCAAGATAACGAAAATGGTCATTCCGAGGTATCTTTTGGTTATCAATTCTAACTACTCCCTCATTTCTACTCCTATTTTGGTTAAACTTGCATTCCATATATTCTGTTTTAGTCCAGCTTATCCTAAAACCATTTGATTCCAAAACATCCCTCCATAATTCTAACTTGGCATTTACCCCCTCTAAAGTCTCATCAATCAACACAACATCATCAGCAAATAGCATACACCATGGCACTTCCTCCTGCATACACCTAATCAACTCATCCATAACTAAGACAAAAAAGTGCGGACTCAATGTTGACCCCTGGTGCAAACCTACTATGATCGCAAACTCACTTGTCTCTCCCCTAGTTGTCCTAACACTAGTTATCGGTCCATCATACATATACTTAACTATGCCAATATATTTACTTGATGTTTCGAAATGGGCAAAAAGTATAAATACATCTCCCATCAAATTCTTAATGACCATCACCAAAGGCTAATAATTTCCAATCAATTGCATTCCTAAAATGAGTTTCACCTTTCCTTGAACACATAATATTGACAATTGGTAAGTGTGCCACCCAAAAATAGTTTGGAAGAAATTAAAAACATGAAGATACAATCATAAATTACGCAAAGACATGCATGATCATGGTTTCAAACATAGTAGTAGGGAAGCTTGGTACATGGCGTGAAACTCGCTTCTTGGGAATCTCGTTTGGGAAGCTAATTCCATTCCGCTTCCCACATTTGGGAAACCAGTGAGGCGATTAGAAGCCTCATGAGCAGTGAGCATAAATGTTTAGGGAATCGACTAAGAAGCAATTTAAGAAACCTCATTATATTTTATTTAATGTAAATTATTATCTATGAGATTTAATAAAGATTTTGTAGAGATAAAAAGATTTAGTATTTTTTTATTTTTTATTTTTTATTTTTATTTTTTTATGAATAACGAATGATTTCATTAAAAGAAGAAGCAAAACAACAATAGAGCATAAGGCAAAAGATTCAAATCCGATGGTTTTTATATAAGGTGATGCAGCAGTTGTGCAATGGTTGGATCATAAATATCCTCTTTGGAAGCCCAAGGTCAGGTCCCAGAAAAATCTTGGAAGAAGCCTAATAAGCCTTACTTGCTAGATTTTTTTTGTTTTGTTTTTAGGGGTGTTTTTGTCAAAAAGTTATTGTCCTAGGGGGTATTTTGTAATAAGGCCTATGGCCAGAGGTTTAAAGTGTAATTAGGATTAGTTTTAGTAGTTAGTTAAAATATTTAAAAGGTTATTTTACATGTGCTGATAAGAGCAACTAATAGTAAGGGTATTTTGGTCAAATTGTGGAGGGAAGCCTTATATAATAGAAGTTAGGGTTGCACAATCAGTGTAGAGGATATTGAATAAAATTGGCTAGAAAATTTTGGGGGTTCCACGAGTGGGATACCAGGTACGAAGTTTCACTTTTCTTCTTCCCCATAAATTTCTTCTCCATCTATTTCTTATTCTACGATCTCCCTCTCATCTTTTCATCTTCTCTCTTTATTCTTTCTTTCTCTCATATTTACTCTTTTCTTTCTTCCTTAAAAACTCTATTTCTCTTTCACAATTTCTCTCACCTCATCATTACCTTCTAATCTTCCTGCTGTCTCGAACTATAATTCGTAAACTACAAGTTTTTTTTCTTTCAAGATTGCAAATCAAGAACCTTCAAGAATATATAGCCATGACCCTAACCTTCTTCCCTATCAGTCCAGTCCCTGTGGTTAATCCAATCACGTCTTCTCCTTTAGTCTGCTGTAAGAAAACTGAACCCTAGACCTTACAGAAACTACAGAACCTACACCCCTGCTGTCCCTATCTTAAAACATTAAAAAAAATCTTCTCCAAACCCTTGTCATGGTACCTACAGAAGTTCTACCCTCAAACCCTGTTTGATCCTAACAGCACCCTACTAAAACTCCAGACCAACTCACTGGTATGGCCCATATCTGAAATAAACCTGAAGCTATTCAGCCCTGGTCTGAGCCTAAGTTTACTTTGAATTATTCCTCTAATCAGTCCCAAAAGTGTGTTTAATTCAGTTACAAATCCACATTGTTTCTGAATTCTTCTAGTCATACTCTGACCCCTTCTAAAACTCCCACGTATCTACTGTCTTAGCCATCCAAATCTGACCCTTTGTCAGTCCTATTAGCACTGTATGTTTTTGCATCAAGTCCTCACACACAAAACAGCAATCGTTCCCATATAAATTCATACTCCAAAACTTGTCCAAAATTGTCGAACTTCAGGCAGACATTTCGAGCCTGAGAACAACCTGCACAACCTGCCAAAACCCATAATTTTTCTGACATACTGATGAGGGTATTTTAGTAATTTCATGTTCCTGCACAGAATTTTCCAGCATTAACTCCTTGTATTATCCTAGCTTTTAAAGTGTGTTTCTAACTGTTGTGTGGGCCTTATAATTGCGAGAAATTACTGTCTTTCTCTATGGCACTCCACATCAAAAGGTCTTCTATAGTCTGACTCTGTAAGTTATCTACAAAAAATCTTATGTATGGTTGGTCATGCTAATAACAAGTAGTTTGCATATTAATTTAAATGTCATGATTATTTGTTACTGACATAGTATAGCTTTTACGATTTTTAGTACTTTTTTTTTTAGGATTAACTTTAAGGTATTGTTAGTTGAAATTATTGATTGTAACTCAGTTATTTACTTTAATATCGTTTTTCGCTTCTCGCTTCCCAAGGATTTATTGAGCCTCACTTCCCAATTCTTGCTTCCGCATTGCTTTTCTCACTCTGGTAATTATGTCCATGTCGACCAGGTTGACACAAAACATTCCCTACACCGAGACAAAATATTAACTATATTATTAAACTTCAATTTTTTAGGTCAACATGATTTACAATGTAGACATGTTGAACGAATATAACCCTTTCACATTGTATTATTGCATAATGCCAACATTGTGTCAACATCCTCAAAAAGCATGTGGAAAACAATAAAATTTCAAGGGAAATAAAAGGAGGATGGAGATGAAGAAGGAGAAGAGAAGAAACAATAAGAGAATCTACTAGTTCCCTTATGTTAATCTAGTCAGATTATAAACTGTTTGTCCATCATTATGTCAAAATCCTAATGAATGCATGTTATTTATTGGGAATATTCTAATACATGTGTATTATGTGTTAAAATAAGCCATGATTATGCAGTAAAATAAGCTATGATTCCTAATAAATCTATTTGTTTCCTTATGTAAATGCAACTATATTGGAATACATTTCCCAAGTTTCCATGATTTTTACAATATTTCTTTATGGCATTTTCGACATTTCTGACATGTCTTATTTTGGCCCGACTGATATTTCCACCAACACCGACATTTTGAACCTTGTGCTATTGCTCCTGAAGTTGTATTATAAATCAAGAAGCATATCTTGCAGGTCAAGAAGTACAAGAAGTAGGTGGCCAAAAAGTGAAGTACCTTATCTTAAAGGAACAAGGAAAATCATACAAGTTAAGAGAACATTTTAAAAGTAGAAGTGACTAAGCAAAAGGACAGAGAAAAGTTTCATTAAGTAGAGGGGGGTAAAAAGTAACTTTAAAGATTCTACGACATCAAATGTCCAAATCTGAAAGAACCTTGAAGTACGACGAGCACAATAAGACACCAATAACAAATAGAAGATAAATTTAGAGCAGTTCAAACTTCAAACCACCAGACACATAGAATCTAAACTATTTACACCACGAGTAATTTGCTACATTTCATCTAAACTTAACAAGATTTAAAAGGAGAGAAAAGAAAAATTCTCAACTTCAGGAAGATTCTCAACTTAATGGCACAACATATGGGAATAAACAAAATTCTCACCCTTACAATTTCTGAAAAGAAAAGTGGTAGGAAAATCAAAATGGTATTCCAAAACAAGTAAATAGCTACAGAATGTAATGCAAAGAAGCTGCTATCACTTTTTTTCAGGGAAAAATCCTTCAGTGGTATGTGTAGGCCATTTTTCCTTCTTTACTCTTATCTTTATTTAATAGATATTCACCCAATATTTGCTCTAGATGAACATATAGAACTACACTAACCACTTCAATATTAAATTAACTAACAGTTGGAATAAGTTCTAAAAGGACAATGCCTGTAACATAAGACCAGGTCTCCCAAGGGCAAATAAACAATAAATGTTCTATATAGAGAATGAAAAGTAAAGTCACTAAAAACATTAACAGTATGATTGCATATTCAAAAAGGGGAATAAAATAAAATTGAATTACATGCAACAGAAGATGGATTGCAAGCTAATTCAAATTGGCATACCCAAGTAAACTTGAATTTCCAGGAATTAATGGCATTCCAGTGCTTGCAGTTCCACTTGAATCCCCTGTATTTATCTACAGGCAACCACAAGTCAAAGAAACACAATTCATAAGTATGCAACACAATAGCACTAAAGGGCATCTACTTCAGGAAGCATCCCCCTAAGTAACTATATCTTAAAATCAAGCATAACAGAACCCCAAGAATACACTCCTTTGCCTTTTAAATGACCCCCCTTAGATTTTCCAGTCCTCAAATCAATTTTACATTACCAATAAAAAGGTGACATGTTTCTACAGAATGCAATTTCTTCACTTGAGGCTAAAGTTTTGGCTTCCAGGCTGAACATCTTGTTCCAATGCCTCAAGGGTTGCCAATGATATTGCAAATATAATGCTAAGAGAGGGGTATCCATGAGTATTTTGTATGGACGGGAAATACAATACCAAAGTAGCTCTTTCAATACTACTTCCTTTTCTCTTTCTATAGCACTGAGCTGTACAACCATATTATTTCTTTCCTAATATTTGTGAGAGATCAAAACATCTTTTTTACTGCACTTGCAATGTTGTATTGGATTATGGACAGAAGAAAAAAAAAAGTCACATAAATGGATAAAATCAAGGAAGAAAATCAACTATCAAACAATACGGATGAAGAGAATGCACAAAATCACTAAGACTTCAACGACACGGTCAAAATGTTGAAATTGGTTTTCTCAACATGATAAAAAGAAATTTCCAAGGCCTAGTTGCCACAGGGAAAGTCAATAGAATCACATTTGGCAGATCAACTTCTGTTATAATAAACATTTTTATTTTATTTTTCTTTAAATTTAACTCTCTAAAAGTTTCAGAGCCTCCACAGATATTTAAAGCCTATTTCCCACAGGACCGCAAAAGACTTGAATGTGCATGTGTGCATTATAGAGATATTGTTAATAGGTGTTAACACAATAGATCTCATTTTATTTGCAGAGAGAGAGAGAGAGGAGAATTAATTGAAAACAGTAACAGAACCAAGTGAAACAAAAATTCTCTACCTTATTGTTCCCAACTGAAAATAACATAATCTGCATGCAATATATTATCCAATTTTTTGTGTTGCTTGGGATGCCCATAATCATTTTTAATAAAATATAACTATTGAAATTCCCATGTGGAAATTGTAAATGTGACAGCAGGAAAGCCAAAAGTCAAAAGCAACAAGAAATCAATAACACACCTTCTCATGGTATTGCTTCACTATCTGCAAAAACTGATCAACTGCTTGAAATGCCTTTGACCGCACTTCCCTTGAGTACAAAAATTATATCAAACTATCATCTTGCACAACTTGAATAAAAAACATACTTCAAAGTACAGTTATAAGTTATAGCATTGACTCGTATTTTGCAAAATGAGAATCTAGAGGGCCTGGAGAATAATAAGAAATTTCACCAACATGAATCTTGATTTTAAAGCCTCTTTTAGTGGCCATAGATGTACGTGGTTGAACCAGATGTTGGCTAGTGAGTTCTTAATACATATGGGTCAATTCATGACTCATATTTTGCACAATGACTGGTATTTTGCATAATGAGTGTCTAGAGAGCCTGGAAAAGAACAATAAACACATGTTCACCATATGGGATCTTGCTTTTAGAGAAGCTTTTAATGGTTATGGATGGTGCATGTGGTTGAACCAGATGTTGGCAAGCGGGTTGTTTATTAGGATGGGTCAATTCATAACATAACAGCAGGTATTTGCAGTCTTTCCAACCATGATATTGGTGAGATTTTATGGCTTTTTGCACTGAGAGGAAGTACATCAATATCTTCATTGCTGAACTAGAAGCTTCCTTTATGGGATGAATATTGCTCAATGCTCATGCTCATGCAATTGGGATTAAATACTCTCTCATTGGTCGGATTCCAAGGTTGCTATTCCAAGTCTATATAATCCTTTCTTCGCTTCCATGGATAACCCGGAGGATTACCATAGATCCTACATCATTCCTTGTAAGTGGAGACATCAAGCACTAGTGGAAAGAAGCAGATGGAGCAGCTATCTTTCACCTTCTATTTGTAATGGGGATGATGATATACTATTGTATCCTCATTTTTTTCCTATCCAAATTTTCCATACTGTGGAGGATCCTAGAGGTTGTACATATTGGTGGCCATAGAGACTTCTTATCTCATGCCTAACCTTTGCGTGTATAGAATTTGTATCTATAAAAATAATCTCTCGTATATAGATTTCTTATCTCAAAGGATAAGAGAGCACTTGATTAAGCTATCTCTGCCACAATGGCGAGGCACAACTTTTGGGGAACAGAAATCTAGTCTATGGCCTGGTCCACAGATTCCTATTCAAGCAAACTAGAAGAATAGAATTGTGATGATCTATAGTGAAAATGTTAGTGTTGTCAAACTACTCCAATAATAGACCACACTAACATGCAAAGGTTTAGGTCAGGTTGCAGCTCATAAAAACAAGGCCCCACAAGAATCTTGACCAGTGGAATCCTTAACATGTGGGGTTGCAACAATATTTTTTAGGCTTTCAGAATTTTGTACTGGAAACATATAATTAAGCTACCTAATTATCAGAAAAGAAGGGGACAAGAGAACAATAATGCTGGCACATACACTAAAAATGAAAAAGAAAACTTCCCATTATGTAAGTCTGGGGAAGTTATCTAAATATGAACTACTGGAGAAAAAAAAAATCATCTCAAAAAAAAAAAAAAAAAGGGCATACCCATCAGGATCAATGGTAAGAACAACAACATTGGGCAGAATGCGAGTTGCAATCTCAGTTGTGTCATAATAAGAACTGGTGGCACACAAAGCCATGACTCCTGTTACACAAACAAATATAGATGTATAAATAGACTAGTAGAATAATATCTATTGAAGTTATAAAACCTAATAAAATATGAGTTAGACATGGCAAAGCATGCAGCTAATCAGATACTGCACTCCCCACCCCCAGCAGGCGACCAAAAAAATTCAGAGAGACGACATAAAGATCCATATCCATGGACATTAATGAAGAAAAGATGTACTCATATGAAAAATACAAGAATTTTAGAAACAGGTCAACGAGAAGTTTAAATACCTGCTCCACGGGCCGGAGAGAAAGTATCTCGCAATGCACGAACAGTAAACGCATTAATCAAAACTCTCTTCCTTGTCTGCAGTGGACATTGAAATCCACAAGTTCAAATTTTGTACAAAGACAGAACATACTGGAATTATATATTTACCAAATGTGCAACAGATGTAATATGTGACCCAATATTATTACACAACTAGTTACCATGCTTCCAGAGGGGTACTATTCATATCAATCCCTTTAATATGGATCAACAATTAGCAGGTTAGCCATCCCAAATATGATGGGGATCAAGGTGAAATAAATGAATGATATCTTCGTGATACTAACCCCCTCATTAAGATAACCGGCAATATTCCCAAGTAGAATAGTGGTATTTGTCCGAATGGCTGGTTCTTCATCCACCTGCATGAACATACAAAGCCCAAGTATGTTGTTAACCATTTCATTAATTATAGAAAATTTCTAACATTTGAGCAGATGTAAAGGAAAATTTAAAAAAAAACTACAAAGTCCCAAAATGTAAGATTACACAAACAAATAGACATCAGTTGCATCAAGAAATACCTGCAACTTTGAAAGATACTTGAGTAAAGATCCCGAAATAGTACGTTGAGACAGCTGCACCAAAATCCATTATTTAGAAAGGATTCAATAATCCACAGAAAAATAGGTGCTTCCAAGTAATAGGATGACAAGAAGATTTCACCATCTAGTATGTGCACGCAAGCAGGTGAGCATCCATATGAAACAAATTATGATTAAGAAGAAGTATTGGCCCAACAAACAAATTATTTAGGCCCTGGGATGTGATATATAAAAACATAATAATGTCAATATTGTGCATAGACATGGGGTCATGTTTCTTCAATCACAATTGAATATTCAACAGTGATGTTAAAAAGAGCATCATGGAAAATAAAATTTAACTTAGGAGGGTCAAGTCGGTTTTTCTTTTCCTTTTTCAATATTGCTCTTTTCCCGAGTTTTTCATACACGGAATCTCTCATCAATTAATATATTTCTTTGCACTTTACAAAGGCTAAATTTTGGCCTAAATATCTAGGCTTGGAGGTACATGATATAACACTTTTGAAAATGGTTAAACTTCCTAAATGAGCAAGGAGTATATGGCTACTGAATCTCTAGGGATCAACAAAGCTTGGACTGGATCTAAGTATGCTCACATTTTTGGATGACACGGTAAAGTCAGGGTTCTTGACTTCCTATCTAGATGCCTAGATGATTTAAGAAATTTTTTTTAGAGAACAAAAAAATTTACTACAAGCTAAACATATGGGGCCAAGAGATCCCAATATACTAGACTGCCAAAAAAAACATCAACACAGGCCAGAAAAAGAAAGCCAAAAAAAGTAACAGGATATACAAATGATGCAGCACAATAGATGGGATACCAAATTTGATATAGGGTGATAGCCAAGAGTCTCAATAAAACCTAGGGGTGGGCATGGGCTGGGCCGGCCCGAGCCCGGCCCTCAAATTGGCCCGAAAAAGCCCCGCCTGAGCTAGGCCCGGCGAGGGCCCGAGGCCTGCACTTTTATTGAGGGCCGGGCTTGGGCTTACCTAGACCCGGCCCGAGGCCCGAATTTTTACATATATTATATATATGTATTAAATATAATATACTAATTATTTTAAAATTATCAATAGTATATAAC
>JAOXJP010128960.1:0-13648 GCA_025762735.1 Platanus orientalis | reverse complement strand
TAATTTCGTGCCTAACACAAATTAGGGTTTCTTTTCTCTATTTAAAGCATTGTAGCCTTCAAGGCAATTCAGTTTTTTTCATTAATAAAAGTTTTAGAACGAGTTTCTTTTCCTTGGTGAAGTTTAGGGTTTTTCCCAACAAAGGAGACGACATGTTCTTTTCCTTGCTATTCCGCTGCGTCATATGCCCAAACTTTGACTTCCACTCTTGGCATTTATTATTCATTGCTCTGCATCATAATGATATTGCAATAAATAAAAGTAGATGATCTACTTCATGACTTATCAAAGTTCTTTCAAAATTTTCTTTGACAATCATTGATTCAGAAAATTGTTGATGAACTTATGTTAGTTAAGATCTAGATTGTTTCTTAAAAGAATATTTTGTTTAATGAAAACCTGTACTCATCAAGCTAGAACCCGGTTGACTTGCCAAGTTCTAAGTAAACTCTTATTTTATTTTATTTACTTTTTAAAACTAAAGTAATTGTAAAAATGATTACAAAGGAGCTGCATGAGCTGTATAGCTAAGACAAATATATAACTAAGAAGGAGATAAATTAAGAGTCCCACTTGAATACAAAATCTTAAAAATGGATTAGAATAAGTTAGAAGTAGGGTTGGAAATATAAAGTCACTAGTATCTTCTTTGTTGACTCAATGAAAATGGCCTTGGTATTCCACGTTATGGGATACATGCTTAAACCATTCACGATCTATGCAATAATGAATAAAATAATAGCAAAGAAATAAACAATCACATAGAAGACGAAGATTTTTACGTGGTTCCACAGGATCCGTTTTTCATCTATATGAGAGAGTACAAAGCTCTCATGCTCAAGCTCTTACCCTAGAATCAAAGCACTTAACCATGTTTCACCCTTCTTCCTTACTTCTCTTAATTCTGTGAAAAACCCTATCTCACCTTTTCACAAATCCCGAAAATACCCTATTTTGTCATCTTCTCTCACAATCCTAAAAAGAACCCTAAGAAAATCATGCGAAAGAAAAATCTCAACCTCAACCTCAACCTCCAATATATAACATATAGAGATATATAGAGATTTTAGTCTTGTGGGGACCATGGAAAGAGCACCCACATGTTTCTGCTCTTCTAGTTGGAGAAGGAAACCAATTCAATGTAGAAATTTCCTTTTGGTTGGAAATTTGCTAAAATCCAACATTTTTCATAATTCTACGCATCCTACTTCCTTTTTTAAAGGTTCTTCCGTTTTGTTTGTGACATAAAATCCAACAAATAGAGAAAAGATAAGATCCTCCATAGATGTTTTCCTCTAAGGTGAAGTTTCTCTTAGTATCTGACTACCACTCTAAGATCAACCTATGAAGAGTTTGCTTTATATCACTCAATCTTTGTTGAAGTAGGATAGGAAATGAGACCAAACCCCACGTACTCTCTATACTGCAATGAACCAAAAAAGGTGTTTTATGGCTTCATCTTGAAAGAGGCATAAGCAACATGTCAAGACCCAAATCTGTGGGCCAGGTTTGGATCTGTGACATAGGAATGACCAGCCCCGAATCTGTTTCTCATATGGAGAATCTAACGAGCTTAGAGTGTGTCATTAACCCTCTTACCTATTTACAAATCATTTTCTATATAAATTTGTTTTTTTTAATCTTTTAACATCCATTTAAATCCATCTAAAATAATCGCATTATAGTGGAATGATAATGACAATAGTAAATTAAAATCCTATGCAGCGGAAATATATAAACATAATGTCAAAAGTATTTCAGAACCATCCAAAATAAAAATGGCCTCAACCTGCCCATAAAGTGTATACAATCTATAGCCTCCATGGCATAATCAACATAATGAAAATATACATCACTTATCCGAAAGTAAATTAGACATTGAAAGTAAAAACTAAGGTGTAATGACTGGGCCAACTGCCTAATCTCCAACCATCTTCCCCTCATCCTAAGGCACAGTCTAACAAATGTGCCTACACATCTGTGGGTTGTGCCAATTTGGGTAATCTTAACGGGTTTAGCAGGAGGGTATGTAGTTTATATAACACAAAAGGAGGCCAAACATAACCACAATAACAAATGTGAATGATCAAAATAGAGTAAGGGATCACAGTAGATATGAGAGTACATCAAACTTCACTAAACATGTATCTTTATTATGATTTGAGTATATACATATAACAAGATAACCACAAGAGAGTCCAAAGTGAACTAAACTGAGTCAAGCATATGCTCCCTGCTATATATACATACCAAGTAATATATGTGCCACATGTAAACCCAAAAGAGTCTATCACATAGAATATTCTAAATATAAATAAACCATGAAAGGTCTCCATAAAATCCAAAACATATAACCCATGTGAGGGTCTCCGGTAAAATAAATCACCAAACTTGTGTAAGAGTCTTTAACAAAATAAATCACATAACCCACATAAGGGTCTCGGAAAAAGCATATCATATACAAAATATAAGGTCTCCAACAAAACAAATCACATAACCCACATAAGGGTCTCCGGGGTCATAAGACAAATAGGCATGATGATCGTCTTCACCTATTAATGTGACTCGGTGATTGGGTACCTGTAGCCATAAATGCTAACCTATAAAGGGGTTTTCGAGGTTATAAGACCAATGAACACGATGACTGTCTTTACCTATTAATGTAACCTAGTGATTGGGTACGTGAACCCATAAAGGCTAACCCACAAAGGGGTCTCCAGACCCAAGAAGGACAACCCACATAAGCGTCTTTGGGCCCGAGAAGGGTAACCCACATAAGGGTCTCTAGTCCCAAGAAGGGTAACCCACATAAAGGTTTACAAGGCTACATATAGCCAACCCATATAAAGGTCTTCAGGGTCATAAAGACCATTCACATAGGTAAAGGTCATAAGGACCAAACCACTTAGGGGTCTTCAGGCCCAAAAGGGCATGCATATTCTTGCATAGGGGTATCATATCACATCTTCACATCCAAAATCAAGTATCAAATCCATATTTTAATATAGTAAAATAGCTACTACATAAGTATGATGTATATGGAAAGTATCTATGCATCTTAACTCATGAAGGACCTAAACTAGCATGCTGTCGATGTTAAACCAAGTGGTTCGATGTCTCATAAACCATGTAGAAAACCTAGGCAAGAAGCTCTACAAAATGAAAAATAGCTCATGCTAGTAATAACATGCTCACGCCACCAAACATTCCTAATGGATGTGAAGTCCAATGACTTACACATGAATTCTAAGATCCTAGCATGAGAATAAATAAAATATCATAAGTTAAAATAAACCAACATGTAATTGAAGGTATTCGCATACGAGATAATAAGCTCACACAAGAAATCTAAAGGCATCCAAGAAACATATTAATAATATAAAAAAATTGTAAGATGTATTTTATCAAACATGTAGAGTGCAACATTTAAATAACTCAAAGGAAATCAAAGGGGAAACCTAATCTTCACAATAAAAAACCTTTCACACCCTACATCACAAGTAAATCAAGCTCCTAAACTTCATCACATAGAATATAGACCATCTAATCCATCGCACAAGGCTCTAATCCCGAGAAATAGGTCCACATCTCAAGAAAACAAGAAATCTATAGGAGAACAATTATCTAACATCCTTATACCAAAGAAATATGGTCAATTTCTAAGAAATCAACATTGTCAAAAAGAAATAGAGATGAATCTATCAAAACATAACTCACAAACATCAAATCTAAGATCCTAGGAAGGGAAAATGAACATAAAATGCATATCCACTCACATAATCCATGAAACTAAGATTCTACGCAAGGAAATAATCTTGCTCACAAGGAATTAGGGTTGTCAATCGAGCCAAGCTGGGCTAGGCTAAGGTTTGCCCGAACTTAGTTATATAGGCCCAAACTCAGCTCGAGCCCGAACTTGGCCTGAGGTTGTTAACTTGAACTCAGCCCATTCTAAAATCATGGGCTTCGAACTGAGTTTGGGCCAGCCCAAACTTAAAGCTCCTTTTAAAAAACTTGATTATTAAAGTTCATTTTAAAATTTGAACTGATAATGCCTTTTTATTATCTTTAATACTTTGAAAATATGCCTAATTAGTTAAATTTGGGCTTATAATGGGCTCAAAACTATCCTACATCTGTTGGGTTAAGCCACACCAATTTTGGGCTAGGCCGGGCTAAACCATATTTTATACTTATTTTGGGCTAGGCTGGGTTGAGTTTGGGCTGAAAGTGAGTCTGCCCAAACTTAGTCCAAATAAAACTTCAGGCCTGAAATTTGGGACTAAACTTAGCCAAGCTCGAAATTACCTTGGCCCAACTCGACTATTTTTTGGGCTGGCCATGTCGGGATTTAGGGTAGCCCTGCTCAATTGACACCCTCACAAGGAATAAATGTAAATCCATTAAATCCAAAATCATTTTACACAAATA
The DNA here is from genome assembly GCA_025762735.1 of Platanus orientalis. Lineage (NCBI taxonomy): Eukaryota > Viridiplantae > Streptophyta > Magnoliopsida > Proteales > Platanaceae > Platanus > Platanus orientalis. Next base: position 9,217 of record JAOXJP010128960.1, on the reverse strand, counting down.
TAAGATCCTAAGAAAGGAAAGCCTGCATAAACAACATATCCAATAAATAAAATGCTTCTACTCTTGAGTTTGGAGATGATCATCCACCAAATGTCATTTTCTTTTGTCCAAAGTTCATTTTTAGATCATCTAAACTAGATCAAGGAAGAAAATCACTTATTCTAACATATTTTCAAGGTTGGAAGTGGTATTTACCCAATTGGGGAAGAACTTCCCCTTTCTCTCCCAAGCTTTCCAAACCTCTCTAAACTTTACTTTTTTTTTTGTTCTAAATGACCTAGATGAGGGTTTAGAGGGGTTATAATTCATCCAAGACGAGATCCCACATGTGTGGGGGACAAATGGAAGTAAGCCATGTTATAAAAGTGACAAAAATCACAATTTTTTGATTTTTCAGGATTTACTGGTGTGACAGGTCATGGGGCTTGCGACAGGTCACAGCGTGATCGGTCATGGTGGTGGGTCACAAAATTTTATATGGTGATTAGTCACGAGCAGACTTTGCAACCACCTGAGAGTTGTACACTATGAGTCTTGACTGTTTACATTAATTGGGTCATGAATTGTTTTTTTTGAATTCTTGGTTTTCTTCTCCTTGGGTCTCCATGGTCAAACCCAAGTAGTCCAATGGTCCACCAACTCATTCAATCTCATATTTAGGTCTGTCTAAGACATATGAAATGATAATTTTTCCCTTTCAATGTAATGAGGGGTGTTACACAACACCTATTGGAGATGAAAATGTCTCTTGCAATTAAGTGGCCGATTGCTATAATTTTATTGAGATATGTCATCCACTAGAAGACAACCACTTTAGAGGAAACTTTGGTCTTCCAAAAAATTTCAAGAAAGAACTCACCCTGTGAAGGAATGAAAAATTGAAAAAAAAAGACTATAAGAAAAAACACCTTTTGGGTCATAAGTATAAATTATGTTGTCCACCTCATCTAGTGATGGGCTGATATCTTCTAAGCTATAGAAAACTATGATCAAGTCGATCTCCCAATCATTTGCATAAGAGGCTTTTCAAAGGTAGACTTAGTAAGTTAAAGGAAGGAGTCCACAAACTAAAATAAGAGATTACTAGTTGCTTTGGGAACTACATGTGATGGTTTATATTGTCTTATAGGGAATATGATAATTAATGGTATTCCTTTGACCTCAATGGGAAGCTAGAAACATGGTGTACATAATAATAAGCACTTGTATAAAGTCTCTTTTACAGTTGGGGTAGAGATAAGTGTTACGGGCTTTATGGTGGTAGACAATGGTGAGGTACTTTCTGCGGTTGAAGAGGGTGGATTAAGGTCCCTCTCTGGAGTTGACTAAGCAAGTTAACTCGAGATGGATACGCATGTGCATTGGCTGTATTATGATTGAGTCAGATGATGTTAGGACCTAAATGATTTGTTGGTATATGTAGTGGCGGTTCTTCAATGCTAATGGTTGTTTGCAATGATAACAAACATGTTATTGCATTCCCGAAGGCACTCCTCTCTTTCAAGAGGATTCACGGCATGTCAAACCGTGGTAAGGTTCTTTGCTTTGCATTGAATTAAACCACATGTTCCACCGCCTGTGTCGGCCCCCGTCAATTCCTTTAAGTTTCTTTCTTGTGAATGTACTTTCAAGTTTGAGGTGGAGGTGCATTTCATGTGTATATGATGCAAAGTTCACTAAGAAGAATGAGTGCAACTTTTTCTCTAAGGTATTCTAGAATGAGAGCCAAAGGTGGAGTGTGGTGCACTTGTCACAAGTTTCAGGTCTTGACAAATATGTAAGTGGAGTTAAGTTCAATAGGAAATCTTCAAGGGTCTGAAAAAAAAAATCCAACGTAGAGATTGTTGAGAATGTCTTAATTTTCTGCTGGTGGATCCCAAGAGATTAATGGTGGGGGCATATTTGAAGACAAAAAGGGAAGATCCACAAGAAGGTAAAATGGAAGAAGTCTCATCAAAGTTATAGAAGGTAGACGTTTAGGAAGATAAATGGATCAAGCTCCAAGTGGAAGATTGTTGTGTGTGGATCCTCACGTGAAGATCCAAGGAGGAACATGTGAAGAAAGCCACGGTTCAAGTCAAATTGACTTGTTTGGTTGATTAAAAGTAAACTCGATTGATCAAACCTAGAGCAACTAGATCGATCGAGCAAAAAATGTATTTAGCCAAGACACATTCAATCTATTGAGAATCAATTCGATCGATTGATTGAACTATCTAGGACATGAATTCTAAGGTTCTTATGGAAGGATGAAAACATGATTTTTTTATGTTTGTTTCAACCCTCGTTCCTTGGGGTATTTATATGTATGTTTAAACATCGAGGGATACGAAGAACAGAGTGAAAAGAGATCAATATAGTTTTTTCTTTGAATGGGGTTTTCTTTAAGGTGAGAGAACATGTCTTCCATGGGTTGTGAAAGAAGGTGAGAAAGGGGTTCTTCTTGGTTCAGTGGGTGTGTGAAAGAGGTTGGGATAGTGTGTGTGAGAGAGAGAGAGAGAGAGAGAGAGAGAGAGAGAGAGAGAGAGAGAGAGAGAGAGAGATAAAGCTTATAAGCTTGTAAGGGTCTTGGACGTGGTTTATTCTTCTAGAATAAAGAAAGTTTTTTGCGGCTTCTTGGTTTTTCCGTAGTTTCGGGTTTTCAACATAAATTGTGTGTTTTATGTTGTTCTTTGTATTTTCTATTTATTCCTTTTTCATTATTACATCCTAGGATACTTCGTTAGAAGGGCTGCGATCCTAACACTGCAAACCCATCAATAATAATTTTGTTCTACATCATTAAGATCCTTTATGGCCATAGTGAAGAGGAAGTAGTTAATGGGTCACTTTGTCTTAGATCCCTAGAGCTCCTAAAGTATCATGCTAGCAATCAATTTACCATAATAAATAATAAAATTGAAGATAAGAAAATCTCTTTCCTTATCTCCATATGCCACCAAAAACCTAATCTGTTGCCCTAAAGTAAGAACCTTAGCAATAAGTTGTAGGCATTCCTCTACAAGGGTTAAAAGTCTAAATTAAGGCAACCAATGCAGAATTGAACCCCCTACCAAGATAAGTATGCTCATGGAATTCCTTGAAAACCTTTGACAAATGCAGCCAAAGATTATTTGGTGACTCATAGTCATAAACTATTATTATAATTATTGTAGACATTGGGAAAAAGAGGGGAAAAAAGGATCTAGTCTCCTTTTTCCTTCTCAGATTCCAATTTTTGCTTTTCCTCTTTTTTGGGTTTCCTTCTCGGATTCCAATTTTTGCTTTTCCTCTTTTTTGGGTTTGTGATCAAGTGGCTGACTCGGGGGTTAGACTTTTTTTGGAAGTCACCACTAACTCGGGTTTACCAATGGAGTTGGATATTGGCTTCCCTTCCAAAAGAAGGGAAGTCTAGACCCAGAGGTCTAGGGGTTAACTCCTTGTACTAGTCTGGTTTACAAAGAAATGAATAAATTATTTTATTGCAATTGGGGATGTGTTAGGCACCTTAATTACCCACCTTTTTAGGGCGGCTTCTCGTAAGCATACATGTTATTGGCTACCATAAATGTACGTGTCAAAAATGAATTTTATTTGTTTTTATACCTTAATGCTTGAATTTAGCTTGACGCTTGAATTTTATAGACATTGGGCTAAAATAATGGGTCCCACATTTGGTTCTATAGACATGTTGCACAAAGACCAAACTTAGGATCATTGTATGGTTATGTTGGACTCCATAGCCCCCTAGTCCCACTTGAGAAATTCTGGAATTTTTCATAAAGGCTTGATGCCTGAAATTTAATATGTTTGAATTTTATTTGACATTAAAATTCAGGCATCAATTACTGCAAAAAGCCCAACAACCTATTTTTTAGGGTTTTGTTCACTTTTGGTGGTTCCACTCTTCTAGGGATTTGCAAAGAGGTAGAGGACCTCTCTATGGTCATTCTACATGAATCTCAGACCTTGGGTCATTATACAAAAAAAAAAAAAAAAATCAAAATCAAAATAGGGTTGTTTTTGGTCTCAGGCTTGATAATTGAATTTCATATGACGCCTAAATTTTAATCCTTGATGCCTGAATTTTAATTGACATTAAAATTCAGGGGTTAAGGGGGATAAAGGCCCACCGGTGTACCCTAGATTATGGAGATGGATCTAAACCTTGTGTGTGTCTATGTGTGATCTCTGAGAGGTTTGTAGGTTATTGAATTTTAATTGACATTAAAATTCAGGCGTCAGTTGCTGGACATAATCCAACAACCTAATTTTTGGCCTATTTGGATCCCTTGCAGGGTTTAAAAATTCTAAAATTTTAAATGGATATAGAATATAATCATGAGAGAATTGTGAAAAAAGTAGATTGAAATTTGAACTAAAAAGAAATCACAAAAAATTCTGCAACACAGGTTGGTAAAGAAAGAACACAAAAAAATCAATTTTTAGGGCATATTTGGGGGTATTGTTCCGAGGCCTAAACGTGTTCTAAAATTCATAAAATTTTTATTGTAAGTAGGCTGCCTATTTAGGAGCCTACCAAAAAAATTTGGGATCATTCTGATCCCTACAAAAATTATAAAAAATTTGGCAAGGTACTATGGTAAAAAAATAAGTTTAGTAGAGATGTTGTCTCCACTACGTATCTCCCTTCAAGAGACAGTCATAGGCTATGTATTGCACATCATAGTAGTATGTAAATAACATGAACTTAAATAATTGAATCTAGCCAACATGCCATGAGAGAGGGTTTAGGGTTAACTCTTCCAAGGGTTGGGGTTATGGTTTAGTGCTTAGGGCTTTTTCCTTTTCTTTATTCTCTTTTCCTTAAGATGTTTGATAAAAAAATCCTATTTTTTAGCATGAAATTGAGGTTATTTATAGAGTTTAGGGGTGTGGTTGAAGGGCTAGGATCAATCCTCAAGCTTTGGGAGATCAATGGCCAAGATTAGAAGGTGTGGAGGCCAAGACACTTCTCCCATTGGTTGAGAACAACCAATGGCTGATATTAGAAGATGAATGAATAAGTGAGAAATCTAGGGATGAGATTAGAATTTAGGTTTACCAAAAGTTGTGATTAAGATAGAGTTTGAGCTTTAATTGAATCAAGGGTGAGAGATGAAACTTGGGTTGTCAACTATCACCTTTGATTGGTTGGGAGTAATTAAGGGATGACATGGCTTGTGGTAAATGAAGGGATAAGGATGAATCTTATAGATATTTGTAACTCATGAGATTAATCATAGAAAGAGTACACAAGGGTATACAAGGTTTAGGATAATCAAGGGTGAGAAATGAAACTTGGCTTATCAACTATCACCTTTGATCGGTTGGGAGAAATCAATGGATAGGAGGTCTTGTACTAAATGAAGGGATAAAGATGAATCTTCTAGATATTTGTAATTCATGAGATTGATCTCAGAGAAGGTACATGGAGGTGTATAAGGTTTGTGAAAATCAAGGGTGAGAAATGAAACTTGGCTTGCTAACTATCACCTTTGATTGGTTGAGAGTAATTAAGGGATATGAGAGTTTGTGCTAAATGAGGGGATAGAGACAAATCTTATAGATATTTGTAATTCATGGGATTAATATTAGAGAGGGTACATGGGGATGTACAAGGGAAATCCTTATCTAAGGACTAAAATGTTTGTCTTTAGTGTAAATGATATTTATGAGCACTAATGAACTAGAAGACAAAAATTATTAGCTAATCATTATCTAATAAATAATTTCAGGGGAGAAAGACCTTTATAGTGTAACCTTTCTTTTTTGGATTCTCGTGCTTAAAAATATGCAAACTTAAATTACATTTTTAAAGTCTTGGATGTTTCAGTTGTAACGGATCAATCAAAAATGAATTATGATAAGGGTAGATTAGAGAAATTGGGGTTCGATTGACCTCAAAATATCTTAAATAATTAATAGAAGGATAAGATCAATAAATTGATCTCTAAGGTCTTCGGATAAAAGGTGACTTTCAGGTTTTGTGAGTTACAGGCTCAAACCATTCTGAAAACCGATACCCAAGCAAAAAACTATGCTCAAAACCCTCTTTTTGGCAAGTGAAAATTTTTGATTGAAATTGTCACTGAAGTTAGCTGAGGTTGCCGTGGAAAATTGATGGGTCACAGAGTATTGAAGGTTAGAGAGTTTTGGAGCTACAAGAATTGACAATCTGGAATTTAGGTTCCCAAGGAACCTTTGAGAGATTTTCAAAAGGGGTCACTTGATATGATAAAGTGACAATAACTCACTGAAGAACAAGGATTTTAGGCTAGCTTGGGTATATAATTGACCCTCTTTGGGAGACAATCTTTGGAGGACAAGGAAAAAACAGAGAAAATGGGTCTGACCTTGCAGAATTCAGGTCCTAGGGGAACTCTCGGGGGTTCACTGTGTGTCAAATACAAACAAAAAATGTTTTGACATGATTTGAACAAAATGTGGTGATTAGGCTTGTAGAGTTTCTTGATGACATGGTTCTGGGTGCTAGTATTTTAAAGACCTCGGAGTTGCTGAGAAATGACAACTGACATACTAAATTTTAGATTTCTAGTGAGTTTTCAGGAGTAAATTGAAGACCTAACAGTTACCCCAAATGTGCTACACATTTTGTAGAAATTAATGGAATCTAAGTAGATTGGTCTTGCAAATGAATGTACTTATTAAACAACTTTTTGAAGGCTTTGTAAATTTGGAGAGATGACCACTAACTAATCATACTTTGGTTTTCTGGGGAACATCCGGGACCCATAGAGGTCAATTGCAAATAAAATTTCCTTGGTATGTCTTGGAGAAGATTTGAGATATTGAAGGGGTTTGAGGCCTCAATTTTTATCGAGAGACGACTTATTGAAGTTAAGATTAAAAAATGAGAGATGACAACTGACCTTTCTGAATTTGGATGTTGGGTGAACCTTTGAGAGCTTTTTAAGGGTCATATCCAGACCAAAAAGTCTTGAAGATTGAGAAATTGGCTATTGCCAAATTCGAAGAGGATCGATTTCAAAGACATTTCTTCGAAAATGGTTAAAATTAGGATGTGTAGGATTTAACATTACATGATTCATGCATGTGATAGGAGAAGCTTCAGATGTTTCCTAAGGGTCTAGGTGTTTGTTGAGAAGGCAAACAGTAAAATGGTAATATATTCACCCGTGATGCTTTGCTGTGAGAAGGCTTACATAGGTCGGAGAATTTTGAATATAATGAGAATTGTAATCTTGAATGTGTACCCTTGGAGTTTTGTTGATGCTTCTTGAAGAATTAGAGATTAACTATAAAATGTGTATTTTGACTAATCCTTCGAGATGACATTGTACATGATATGATATGGATGATATTTTTTACAACCGACATTTATTAGAAATATGTCACAAGTGATGTCTAACCTCTTAGAATCCAAGTTTGATCTCCCTAAACTGGAGTTGCCTAAGGTCTAATCCTAAATACTGTTTTGATGTACTTACTTATTTCATTAGATAACTCGAATCAAAATTTGGGTGCTCACAATTATCAGCTTATATCTTAAATTATGGTTGCCTATTAGAAAATACTATTTAGAGTTTTCACGTGTTCAAGTGTTTAGTTATTCATGTGTTTTCTATTTTGAATCTTTCAGGTGGTGTTCAACACAAGTAACAAGAAATTGGAAAGTGGTGGAATTCAGCTCAACCAAAATGATTAGGTCTTTGAGCACTAGGTGGTTTTTCATTATTATTATTGTGTTTTTGTATTTCTGGAAATCAAAAGTTTCATCCTTAATGCTCTTCCTTACATGGTGCTCACCAATGAATCGGTTTGTACTGTTCAATAGATGGACCACCTCAGGGTATGTGATAACTTCGGAGCAGTTGCTTTTCTTTCAGATTGTTAAACCACTCCATTCTTTTCAGTTTCTTTTGCTTAGTTTTTGGTCTTGAATGACCGTTAACTTTTGTTATAGCCCATCCCATAGGTGGCCACCGGTTGAACATTCCAGATTAGTTGGTCATGTGTGTGCTACACTTTGAAGGACACAAACCCTCTTTCTTCTTCCAATCTTCTCAGAAACTTGCAGTTTTAAAATGATATGACGAGGACATCCTGCCACATGGAAGCCACAAGAGGCACCAACAGAAAGGAGGAATTCCCCCTCTTTATGGATTGAGTAGGGCAGCTCGCGGGCCCCACATGTGCCACAGATTGGAGCAGATTTGGAGTTGATATGAAGCATATTTAGAACTGGTCGTATAGACGTTATTGTGGGACAGATTTGTCATTTTTTTTCTACATTATCTATAGAGTTCTAGATAGGATTGGAGTCCCATTGTGATTTGGATTAGGAGTAATTATTTTCTGATTTGGATATCAAATGTAATTAAAATCAGAAGTTAGAGTTATACAGGGAGTTCTTTTTAAATTATTACACTTATATTAGGATATGGACAAATTGTTGGCTATAAAAAGGACCCAGCCCATTATGTTTTGGACACTTAATTTTGAATAAGAATTTCTGTTTTTAAAGAGTTGTCAAACATCACTCTCTCTCCAAGTTTTAGTGGGTTTTCCTAGGTGTGTGGTGGGTCTCCACAACGCAGGTACTGATTTCACCCTCTTTTCTTCTTTCTTCTTCTTTCCTTGGGCTGGGATTAGGTACGGAAATCAGTTTTTCCTGATGCAGTAGAATACATCAGAGGGCTAACAAATCAGTGCCGAAAAGTGACTTCACTTTTTGGGGGGTGCTTATCACTTTTCAATGCTGATGTGTTCACCCCCTGATGTCATTTTAATCGGCTTAGCTTGTGTGTGCACAGAATCCGTATACAATGTGTGTGCAGGGACCTAGCAGTGTTTGCATCAGCATCGAAAAGTGATTTACACTTTTTGGGGCACATGCTTATCACTTTTTGGTGCTGATCCAAGCACTCCCAAGTCTCTGCACATGCATTGTGCACAGATTTTGTGTGCACAGAAACCAAGGGGGATTCTAATACATCAAAAAAAGCTAATTTCCGTTCCTAATTTTTTCCGTGTTTCCTTGCTACTTACTTGCTGTTGCAGTTTTTGAGCTGGGATTGGGTATGACAACTTAGAAAGTGCCTAAAGTTGGAATGACATTAGGGCTGACACATCAGCGCTGAAAAAGTGATATACACATTTTTGGGGGGATGTTTTTCACTTTTTGGCACTGATATGTTGGCCCCGCAGAGGATTTGGTAGGACAACTAGAGAGTGGCTAAAGTTGGAATGACAT
>JAOXJP010128949.1:0-13648 GCA_025762735.1 Platanus orientalis | reverse complement strand
TATATATGCTAACATAAGTAGATATTGCCAAAAGTTAAGATCATTAATACTAGAATGACCCTACCCTAGTCCCAAAGGCTCTCATGCTTCAAGAGAATAACAAGTCTACCCTAGGTAGCAACGATTGTGTGTCATTACCCCTTGAATGTGCAGTATACATCTTAATATATATTTGCAAACACTAATTACCGTCTACATAATCAGCCCATAAATATATCTTATAGATGATTATGTTCCTCTATACATAACCACAGATTGGTACTGAAATGAACAATTGAGCTAACAAACATAACTACCAAGAATTGAAGTCATTAAAAAGAATACATAAATAGCTATTGCCAAAGTGAAATCACAGGATTTTTCAATTTACAAACTGACCCCTCATTGTATAAAGTAAGACCTCTATTTGTCTACCATTAAATATTCCATAAGCTAAAAACTCTAATTTAATCAAACTTAAAATATATAAGTACTTCCATTCCTTCTTTTAAACAAGACAAAATCAGCTTGGATGCTAAACGAAACCTCCCTACTTTGGAAAGACCATGCACCAAGGAAAAGTACGTAAAAGAATCTCTTAGTTCCATATTTTCAAACATTTTCATTGCAAGATCCACATGATTTGCTTGACATAACCCATGAATCAAGCAGTTGAAGGCCACTAAGTTTGATTAGAAGCCTCTCCTCTTCATATAATCGAAGTGCCGCTGGGCCCTATCAATGTCACCTTTCTTACACAAGCCATCAACCAGGATTGTGTGGGCATATTCATCGCTTTCCATCCCACCTTTCACTATCTCATCCAATAACTGAAATGTAGTTTCCAGCTTACCTTCTTTGCAATACAGATCAATCAGAGTGTTGTATGATACTATATCAAACCTAATGCCATTCCTTACCATCTCTCCAATGCAATCATTAGCATCTTTCCTCATACCTAGCTCAGTCAAAGCACTGATCACCGTGCAATATGCAAAAGCATCAAAGGTATACCCTTTACTCTTCATCTCTAAAAAGATCTCAAACCCCTATTCAAACTTCCTGGATCTAAAGCAACACTTCATGATAGTAGTATAAGTTATGGCATTCGGGCAGTGACCCGATTCCCCAAGCTCCTTGAGAATCCTTCTTGCTTCCCCTGGCCTACCCGATTTGTAGAGTCCATTAATAAGTATATTGTAAGCTACTAGCTGGGGAAGAAACCCCTGACGTTGTAAATTCCTGAAAAGCCTAAGGGCATTATCAATATATCCTGCCTTGTAGAGGCTGTTAATCATGGTGTTAAATGTAGTTGGAGAAGGGGCAAATTGGTCCAAAATAATATCCTAGAAAACCCTGTTAGCTTCCCCTGGCTGTCTAGATTTAAAGAAACAATGCATTAAAGTACTGTAACTCCACACATTAGGAAGAATACCTAATTGAAGCATTTCCTCGAATAGATCCAGAGATCGTGATAGTAGGCAATACCTTGTGGCACCAACAATCAAGGAATTGTAAGTAATAACATTTGGGCTTATCCCGGCTTCTCTCATTCTATGGAGAACCAAGTACTTGGCATCAACTCCATCAAACCGGAAATAGGCTGCAATCAATGTATTGTAAGTTACCACATCTGGGAGATATCCTAGTTGTATACCATCAATTATAACTACTTCAGCTTTCTCCCATTGCTAAGCTTTACAAAAAGAAGCTATGTAGATATTGAATAAGTGAGTTGAAAATCTACAAACCATTCTTTGATATAGCTATTGCCAAAGTGAAAACACAGGATTTTCCAATTTACAGACTGACCCCCCATTGTATAAAGTAAGACCTCTACTTGTCTACCATTAAATATTCCATAAGCTAAAAACTCTAATTCAATCAAACTTAAAATATTATAAGTACTTTCATTCCTTTTTTTAAACAAGACAAAATCAGCTTGGATGCTAAACGGAACCTCCCTACTTTGCAAAGACCACGCACTAAGGAAGAGTAAGTAAAAGAATCTCTTAGCTCCATATTTTCAAACCTTTTCATCGCAAGATCCACAGGTAGGTCATGTGGTGCATATTTTACCATCCACTAAAATATTTACAATATCTTTTGGTGTGCTTCTAGATCACTTATTGTTTAGGGGATATAATCTAAGGACCTCTATTCTGTGTATAGAATATCAATGCCAACAAATCGTTCAAAGTTGGAGTCATTATGCCACCACTACATACACTTTAGATGGCTAATTTTACTTGGATGGCTAATTTTACTTCAGCAAAAAACAATTGTGGAAAACATGGCATCCCTTATGTAGTTAGAACTTATAATTTACAGATCTTCAAAGTTACAAAAGACCTTGCAAACGATATCTTCCAGCAAATCCCAAGCTAGCTTTTAGTTATAATAAGAGCAAATGATCAGCACTCTATGCTGCTCTAGTCCTGGCATTGAATCAGGTCAAGCTAACAAGATCCTTCCAATTCCCTCATATTCAGTTTGAATTTCAAACAATACTAATTGGCTGTATCATAACTGGACCCTTCCATAGATCTAATTGAGCAAACTATTAGACAAACAAACATAGATCTCATGTGCAAGACTCACAGGGTATTCATGACCAAAAAGTGCCAGGAGAAAAGTATACGGAGAAGCATGGACCAGCTGCAACCGATGATAAACTGTCATAAGAGGTAGAGGATGTCTTGAGCCATCCAAGTTCATAGTAACATAATCAGATTTGGCTACTGACCAAGTTCAATGAGAATGAAAGGAACTTGTAAAATGAAGAAAAGCTGTCAAAACCACATCCACAAATACTTAACCCAAGTGAGGCACTTGGTTCAATTCACCAAGCCATAAAGAAGTGTGATTCCCTAATAAACATTAGAATCACCTTAGGCTAGATTTTGTGAGAGGTTTCTGTCAAGCAGAATCCATAGTAGTAATCCCTGACTGAATAGAATATTAGCACAGATTCAAAAACAACCCCAACACAACATCTTAATAAGAAACACTGAAAGATAAACAAGAGTCAAGGGGACAACAAAATTACTTGGTAGCTCTCTAATACCCTCATGAAAATTCAGGCCATAGTAATTTTTATATATATGAAAAAGGTTCATTAAGAGGTGATAAGACATCCCCAAAAGAATAAAAAACCAGCAAGAGATTAGATTTGCAAGGAGTCTCTAATCAAATGACCCCACCCTTATTTAATCTGCTATAGACAGCCCCTCCATGAACATCTTTATTCTCACATGATGACTGATCACTTAGCAAAAAGGGGTTCATAAAGACATGTTATTGTAGAATTTGACGCCATCAGTCTTTTTTATTGGTGTTTGCCTTTCCAACTTAATGTAAATCATCTTTGCAAGACATAAATAACTTTCCCAAACCACACAAAAATTCTAAAAATATATACCAATTTATAAATTCAACTAGAAGAAGAATTTTAGAGCCAAACATCTCTCCAGTAGCTTTACCATTTAACCAACCATAGATGCATGCCCAATTTTTTATGCTATAATCTTTGCAAAGGTAGTATGAGAACCAAAATATCAATTAAACAGCTTAAGCTCAAACCCAACATACCAACATTTAAAAGCATAGTGGAATTATAACTACAGCAAATTATTTGAGGGGGCAAGCACTTACTACTTTACGAATCAAGGGCTCCAAAGAAGAGAGGATCTTTTGAATAGAATTAATCTTTGTAGCTTCATAGAGATTCACAATCTCCATACTATATTATTTAAAACTACAAAAAAATAAAATAAAAATCACTAAAATTTCAGATTATACTCTACAATTTGTTTCAATCAACTACCAAACATGCGAACTGTAAAGTAAATATGTTTTTTCCATAATTAAGAACAAAAAATGATCAGAAAATAACAAAAACAAAGACATAATTCAGATGTCCTAAAAAGAAAAATCAATTATTAGAAAAAGGATCTTTAGTTACCTACTCCTAGAGTCAACTTCTCATGCCAGTGAGAATAAATGGCATGTGGATGCGATAAAGACTGATTAACATGAAAAAAATATGCAATTTGAGACTGAATGGAATGAGAAATCATAGGGAAAGAGAAGATAGACGTAAGAATATAGCACAAAAAAAAATGCAAAAAAAAGATTGAACCATACCCCTTTTTTCTGCTTCTTCTTCCTCTCTTATCTTCATCGATCCTTTTTCTCCTCTTCTTCTTCTTCTCTTATCTTCTTTGATCCATCTTCCCACCGATAAGCTCCTGGCACTCCAGTCGTCGGTGGAGAGGGAGAGGCGAGAGCAAAGAGAGGGAGAGGGAGGCAAGAGTAAAGAGAGAGAGTAGAGAGAGGAAAAGAGGCAAGAGCAGAGAAAGGGAGGCGAGAGTAGAGAGATAGGGGAAAGAGAGAGAAGGGGGTAAGAGTAGAGAGAGAGGGGGAGGCTATAGCAGGGATTGAGAGGAGAGAGTAGAGAGAGAGCTAAAAGCCCTTTTTGCTCAGAATAGGCACTGGGGAAGAGCAAGAAATGGAGGATGGGAAAAAAAACCCTAATCTGGAAAGAGATAGGCTGCTACTTTTCATGGGAAGAAATGGAGGGGAAAAGGGCTGGCATCAAAAAAAATATTGCAATGCATTTTATACAGTCTTTTAAAAATACAAAAATGCTACCTACAATAAAGCTGTCAAAATTGTTTTTATTTTCTTTATTTTAGTTTATACAACATTTTAAAACCGTTGTATATGTTCTTTTTATGTTGACATATAACGGAGATTAGGATTTCTTTATTCAGCGTTTATAAAACGCTGTGTATAAATATAAATTATATATCCTTTTATAGAAACATTGTTTATTTATGTTTGTACAATGTTTTATAAGCATTGCATATTTATTTATTTCCTTTTTGCTGTGTTTCTATAGAAAATGTTGTATATTATAAACTTTATGCAACATTTTTATAAAAACGTTGTCTAAAAATATGTTGTTAAAAACTAATTTTGTTGTAGTGCGGAGGAGAGTGTGGCCTATACCTGAACAAGCTCATGCTTGCAAAGAAAATTATTCAATTAGGTTACTACTAGTCAATGATGAAAACAGATTGCTGCAATCATGTGAAGAAATGCCACACTTACCAGTCTTATACCAACATTATCAAGGCACCAACTTCTGAGTTGCATAATTTGACTACTCATTAGCCATTTTCCATGTGTAGAATTGATGTGGTATAACTCATGCCTCAGAAGGCAACCAACAAACATCTATACATTATCATGACTATTGACTACTTTACCATATGGGTTGAAGTCGTATCTTTATTAGCAATTACAATGAAAAACATAACTAGATTAGTACGAAAAGACATCATTTACTGATATGGTGTTTCCAGCAAAATCATCACTGACAATGCAACTCATTTTGTGGGAAAAGATCTTAAACTACTATGTAAAAATTTCAAAATTCACCACCATCGGTCTTCTCCATATGAACCACAAATGAATGGAGCAATAAAAGCAGCTAACAAGAATCTCTTAAGAAGATCTTACAAGAAATGACTGTCAACCACTCCGATTGGCATGAAATGTTGTCTTATGCACTTATAGCCTACAGAACATCCATCCGCACTTCGACTAGGGCAAATCCATCTTCATTAGTCTATGGCATGGAAGTAGTCCTACCAATTAAAGTGGATATTCCAAGTCTCTGAATCTTAGCCGAAGCACAAATTCCAGAATCAGAATGGGCACAGGTTCGTTCTGATCAACTGAACCTTATTGATGAGAAGAGACTATATGTAATGAGTAATGGACAAGCATACTAGAGACGCATGACAACGACTTTCAATAAGAGGATTAGACCTAAGGATGTTAAAGGAGACTTAGTTCTCAAAAGGTCCTTCCACATGAACAAGCACCACGTGGGTAACCTCGGCCAAACTACGAGGGACCTTTTATTGTTAAAAAAAAGTTGTTCGATGGGGCACTATTATTGGGAAATATGAACGGGGAAGACTTTTCCAGATATGTGAACTTGGACTAAATCAAGCGATTCTTTACTTGACTAATGTAAACTTGACTTGTATTAAAAACCTTAAAATGAGAAGGCCTTGAATAGTAAGTTTGCTTAACATTCTTTCATTTATCAATTTTTGCACTTCCAAAATCATGATCATTTTTGCATACAAATCTAGACCAAAAGAATCAATGGTGAAAAAAAAAGAGGAAAGAAAAGAAGAAAAAAAAAAAAAAAGAAACAAAAATTTATAAAGAACCATGATTTTCTTTAAAAACACACAAGGATTTTGTAGAAAACCATGATTTTACAAAACATGGGGATCTTATACAAAACCATAATCTTCTTCAAGATATAGGCATTTTGTAGAGAACCATGATCTTCAATTTTAATAAGTCTCTAACAAAGAGCCATTCATATTCATATTTCCAGCCTTTTAAATCTGCCTATTCAAAGGTAAGACCTGAACATATTCAATGAGTCATTCATTCATGCAATGCATCCACTCAGAATCCCTAGCATTTCAAGAAATTCTATGCACAAGTTAGCAATACACATGTCAAGCATTCAATTAAATTGAGACAAGGGCACATATCCCGTACAATTGTTTTCCCAGAAAATTCAAACCTATCCGAGGACAAGAGCAAAAAAGGGACAAGAACAAAAAAAATTCAATGAAATCTCATAGTGAAAACCAGAAATGACACTCTGACTCAGTCTTGGCAAACATGGGCAAAAAAGGGAGCAAAATGAATTAGCACCAAAGGTGAAAACTAAACATAGCGCCCTAGAAATCATCATTTGGTAAAGCAGAAATAAAGTTTTCCAAACACAAGCATGTAACCTCACCTTTGTTCAAACACTCTCCTAACACAAAAGAGAGGAACATTCAAAATTCAAAGTTTACATAAACCTTTCATGCCTCACCCAAGCTAGGCACAAAAACCATGACATATGCAAAACATGACCAAATCTACTCGAGAGTCACATACTAGGTCATTACTAATGTTCAAAGACCCTAAGGGGCCCAATTTTTCAAAACTTATGGAAGAATTTTTTTTTTTTTTTACAAAATGAGTCATAGATCACTTTTAAAAGCATGTATCAAGTTCAACTGACCCAAGCTTCAACCTCAATCTTTGATCGATCAACACTGACAGCTATTGGCCCTACCTTAGCTCACTGAGAAGAAAGCCTTTTGACATAGCTGTCGCAAGTTTGGAAATAAGGAGTAATCAAACTCAACTTAAAAACCAAGATGATGCATCATCCCCGACAAATTTCCATTCACGGTCAAGCAAATTGAAGATGATACATCGTCTCTTGAGAAATGTGAACAAAGATGATGTGTCATCTCCCATTAATTGTGATTGGAGATGATACGTCATCTCCCAATAAATGTGAATAAATGCGTCATCTCCAACAATTTCCACTCACGGCCAAACAATTGAAGGTGATGAGTCATCCCTCTTCAAAATGCATATTTCAAACACCTTTAAATCTATTTTCAAAAGAAACTTTCATCAAAGATGATGTATCATCTCCCTGTAAGTTCAAATCTATTTTCAAAAGCAACTTTCATCAAAGATGATACGTCATCTCCCTGTAAGTTTAAATCTATTTTCACAAGCAACTTTCATCTAAGATGACATGTCATCTCCTTGTAAGTTCAACTAATTTCAAAAAACAAAATAACTTTTCATTTCCCAGCAAAGTTTATCCCCAGCCAGGTCAGTCAGATGATAAGTCATCACCCAGCAAAGTCTGTCCGTGGAAAAAGCAATTAGAGATAGTACGTCATCTCCCAACAAATGCCTATCATGGCAATGTTATCATCTAATCGGAAATGATATGCCTTTCATTTCCCAACATTTTTAAATCTTAGGCTGCAGCAGGTTCAATAAGGACTACGATCTTGTCTCACAAGAAATGGTCACAACCTTCGACATTCTATATTGTTTAATCGGGTATAGACAAGTGTCGTTCTTCATTCCATAGCCTATGTATCATGTCAGTCATGTTTGCAAATTGAATGGTTGAAATAGATATGTAGCACCAATCTTTCAGGATCTCTATAGTTTTCAGTGTAAGCTTAAAAAACTCCTGACATACCCCGCTCAAGCTGTAGCAAGTTCGGTGTGGACTTTACGCACTTGCCTCACAAGAAATGGTCACAACCTTCGATATAGATGATTGTCTACTCAAGTATAGACAATTGTCTTCCTTGTTCCATGGTTTATGTATCATGACAACTATCTTTGGGAATTGGTTAAAATAAGTACATAAAATTAATCTCTCGAGATCTCCATGGCTTTTGGAGTAAGCCTAAAAACCTCCTAACATACCCCGCTAGACCGCATAAGTTTAGTAAGTCAAGTTGGTACACAACTTTGAAGAAAAGCCCACATAGACAACTGTTTATCCCGGTATAGGTAGGTGTCATCACTTCATAGCCTACGTATTATGCCAATCTTGTTTGTAGATTTGATGGTTGAAATAGTTACGTAGCACCAATCTCTCAGGATCTCCATGGCTTTCGGAGTAAGCCCAAAAATCTCTTGACATAACCCCTGACCAGCAATCCTTGGTGCAAACAAATTTCCTTGCGTGTTTATTCGAATGTAGATGGATGTTGCACCTCAATTCATAGTCTATATATTATCTTGACATTAATACCAGTAGGGAGTCATGTATAATACATAGCAATGGGTTTCTTGTTATCACAACCTCCACAGCTTCTAAAGAGAGCGTAACAACATCTCCAATCTTAATTGGTCCTCTACTTACTATATGTCAAATATAGGACAACTGTAAGGTATGACTCACCTATGATATCTATTTATGAGGACGTAAGCACACATCACAATTCATTCCATAATGTCTATGTAATTCCTAGGGCTATAACAGGACTGCTATCATGCCTTAGGAATCCACCATCACAGCAATGGGTTGCTTGTTAGAAAAACCCTCCACAGCTTCTTAGGAAAGAGCGCAACAACATTTCTCTACACGTCCACCAAAGCTCTCATAGCAATAGTTGGTACACCCAGTCCACCTTATTGAATGGCTTACTTGTACACCGACCACTTTTTTTCAGTAAGTTATCACCACATGATTTACTAACGGTCACCCCGTGACATTTGCTTGACCTCGGATACAAGCAATACCACACTTCGATCCATTAAGTCTATAAAATGCTAGCTTTTGGCCATAGTCCAAACAACTATCAAGATTAAGTAACATCGTCATAGCATAGGTTACTCATCACCCCCCACAGCTTCTTGGGAAAGAGCGCAACAACATTTCTCTACCAGTCTAACGGCCACCACTCAACAGACCGACCTATTAGCATCAACCCCCCGTAACATTGGCTTATTGGGACATAAGCACATGTTTCCTTCACTTTCAAATGTTGTGTGTTATACCTACTATAACAATAACTGGTTTGTTATTACCTAGGCAAGGCACAACAACCAATCCTATCCCATCCTGGCCTCAAAGAGAGTTGTTATAAATTCTTCCTTGTACGTCTCCCCATCTTGACAATGTTTAAGTGGGACAGGAACATTGTCATTGAGTAATACATAGCCTATGTAACCATCGCTTTATAAGTACATAGCACTGACCTTCCAAGGTCCCACAGCTTTGCTAGAGAGAGCTTCTAAAATCTCTCCATGAGTCCAGTAAAATACGACATTTGCCTAACTAGGATGGGGGCAATGCCGTAGATCGATCCAGCTATATATCATAATTGATGTAAAGCCACATGTAGTCTTCAAAAGTGACATTTATCACATATGTATCATTATTGATGTAAAACCTAAGCAATGTTCGATCATGAGCTTCACTAACATCCCTTCGTGAGTCCCATTAAAACTCTTAAGCATAGTTACAAAATTACTTTTGAGCAATCAACTTTTTAAATGAATCAATGATCACTTAATTCAATAAGTACATAACATGTCAATATTTAAAATCTCACAAGAAACTTCGAACAACTCATACAACTTAATCATCAAGTAAGCCAGAAATAAATACAAGTGAATAAGTCATCTGAATGATTCGAATGATTTATAGTTTTTGCATGATTGGTTTTCTGTAATGTTTTCAAGCACTTGTGCTCAATGTCGATGACTTACATGTCTCCCGATGCAGCACATGTGCTAAAAGCAACACCCTTGAGGTTAGTACTTACCCACCAAATTCCACATGAATTGGATTTGATTTGGTGCCCACAATGGCCCTAACTTGCTCACTGATTTGAAGTGTTTTTGAACTTCACAGTTTGAGTCAAGTGGGGTGCCCGAATTTTAATTTACTTTTTACTTCTTGTTTCTACTTGATTCATTTTTTTATTTATTAGATAACTGATTTATATGATTTATGTAATTTTTTTTGTTCCATGTTATTTCCGTTTTGGTATTTTACTAGAATTTTTCTTTGAGTTCTTTTTCTGTTATTCCTATTTTACACTAAATTTAGTCATTTAACTTGTTTGTTCAATAACTCCCTATGTTCTTTCTGTTTTGATCTAATTTTATTACAGTAGTCTTATAATAATGTTAAGACATTCCTTGTAAAATTTGAGCCCAACCCCATATGTATAACTTCGGGAATGGGCCCCACAACCCTCGGATTTCACAGAGGTCTGTGCAAAACTGCACATAACCCACTCCTTTTGAAAATTCCAAAAAGAGGTTTATCCTTGGCCAATGGATATGGAATTTTTTAAAGACATACTTCGGGTCATAAAATATCTCTCCATAAATTGTGAGACCCATTGGACCTCAGGAGGTGACCCAAAACCCCAAAAAATAGGCCGCTGGTTTCTGACTTAGAACCAGTACTCCTGAACTCCCACTTCCATGGAGTTTAGGTGTACTTAAATTTTAGGTGTATACCCTACTTCAGGCATACCATAAAACTGTACTCATTATACCTTGCTAGAAAGATCTCTCTCTTAGCTTTCCAAAGAGACCAACCACACTTAATTTTGAGTTATATGGAAAGAGATATGTATGTTTGAGTGCGTACTATCTAACATACGCCTGAATCTTAATACAGTCAAAATTCATGCGTATAGTCTATTTCAGGCGTACATCCAGAGATCAGGCGTACTAACCTGAAAATCCTATCTTTTTGTCCCTATGTAGCCCAAGAAATGAAAAGACCCATAGACCCCTAGAAACTCTTAATAAAGACTTTCAAACCCTTAGTTTTTCTGTAATGACCAAGTGGGGTCCATTTGGGACAGTATGCCTGAAATCCATTCACTGTGAAGATCAGGCGTACTAAGAGATCAGGTGTACCACCAAATTCAGCCTTACACGCTGAGTTTAGATGTACATCCTATTTCAGGCATACAATCATAAATTGACCAAGAGTCTCAACCAATTGATTTTGCTCACCAGAACTTGAAAATTGCTAGGTTAGAGGAGCCACCCTAAAAAGATGGGTAATTGGGGTGCCTAACACTTTCCCCAATTGCAACCAAACAGCTGACCCAAATCTCTGAAAAACTAGGCTTGTCCAAGAGTCAATCCCTAGACTTTCGAGTCTAGCCAGGGCCACAAGGCTTGTAATCTTTCTTTCCCCTCGAAAGGAGGTAAATGTTCAACCCTGTCTGTAAAAACCGAGTTGGTGGTGACTCCAAACCAAAGCCTAGAGGCCGACCTAAGTCAGCTGGGCATGGTTCCTGAAGTAGGGCAGGTAGAACACCCGGTCTTTTCGTGATGTCCATAGAATTGCGACTCCGCTGGGGACTTACTGTTTAACCTCTAAATATGCAATGTTTAAGTGCCATAAGCTTTCGTTGTTTAAGCATATTATCTACCATTATTTCTATTTTTATTTTTTTAAATAAGCATGTGTTCACATAGTAGGATATACCATCATTCTAAATCATTTGAACTTACATCTTAAGTTAGAAAACATGCTCACATTAGATTTAGGATAAATTCGATTAGTTAGTAGGATCAAATCCCCTTTGAACAACTTGTATGAATACATCTTTGTTATTTTACATTTTGCACAAAATGAGTCCATAGGACACGACATTGCACCAATACATCACTCCCATAAGCCCCTTATCTAGGTTCATTACCCACCAATGGACTGAGATTGACAAATGTTTAGGACAGGGGACAACACTTGAACCGTGGCTGCTATGTCAGCGTGGTCGGGCTGAGTAACCCAACTCAGTCACTATTCCTAAGATTCGAGCAATCGGGGAGGTGTTTAGATTGGGAGACCTTTTTTTATAGAATCTCTTTAATAAAAAATTTTCATGCATACATATTCATTTTATGTTAAAGTTATTTAGGTCACACTTAAATTAGAGGTCTCAACATAGGATTTGATTGCTGAATTTTTGTTGGATGCTTGTTTATCTTGATTTATAGAACCAAAATTCATGTCTATTTACCAGATTTAAAAAAAATTATTATTACCTTTTTAGATATGATTAGGCCGGTTTTACCTTCTTGGTTAAATTTGAATACTTCTTATCCCATTTATTTAATACATATAAGTCAGACATTAGAATAAGAATCCATTCCATGAAACCAACAAAAAACTCCAATTTCATTAAAAAATAATAATAATAATAATAAGTCTATACATCAAGTCTTCTCCAACAAATTTTACAAGTTTTTTTCAAAATAAAAATAAAACATCCTCCTTGTCATCGACAAGTTGAGGATTGACTTCTATGATTGCCTTCCTTTCCTTAAGGAGTGATCTCTTAGTTCACTGCTTTTTGGTATAGGAATGTCCCTTTATAACGGACAGAGTCATCATTATTGAGTGTGGCACGAGAGTGCTACCCTCTCTAGCGAGTTCTATCCCCTCTCCCATAGGTATGAGAGACATGTCTTTAGTTTCAGTGTAGTCACTCTCTTTTGTGGGACCTGTGGGCTCTATGACATCAACCCCAGAAGATGCACCCTCATCTCTAAGTCCTTGCTACCTGGGATTTTCTTCAATAACTTAAAATAATTTTCAAAAACAAAAAGGAAAAAGAATCAAATCATCAAAAATAAAAAAGACAAATAAATTTTATTACCTTGGTGATTTCTACCTTATGCTTCTCCCTTAGGGACATCATCTTTACTTCATAGTCCAGATGGACCTGCTTCACTAGGTTGAAGCATTAGGTTAACCTCTGGGAAACATCTGTAAAGACCTCCCTAGAAACCTATAAAAAGAAAAATTGATTAAAATGTATTTTAAAACTCATTTGTACATAACCACAAGTAAAACTTAGCTATGTCACTATGTCAGCCTTCTAGAACCTCAGCCTTGGGCAAAAGCATCTCCACTTCACCCCCTTGAGAGTCCGTCGCCACAACTATTTTAGGTATTCTACCCATTAGATTAGGCCCATCACTAGGGGCCTTTCTTTTCCTCTCCTCCTAACCCTCGATTCGGACTCAACAACAACTCTAGGCTTTCCTATGGGTTGTCCCTCTCCTCTAGGGCCACTTGATAAAAAAAAAGAAATACCCAAAATAAATCTAAATTTCAAAATTAAATGGAAATCAAAATAACCCCTTAATTACCTTGGGCCTAACATTCATAAATCACGGCCCCTTTGGAAGCTGAGTCACATCTTTTGGCTGAGGCCAAAATTTCATAAATTGTTTCCAACAGAGGAACAAAATGCAGTCTGAACTTATT
>JAOXJP010128948.1:0-27633 GCA_025762735.1 Platanus orientalis | reverse complement strand
GATTATTGCAATTAGTGGTGTGCTAGTTTATAATCAATAAAAAATTTTAGTTTTGAGTTGCGATTACAGAGTTATAACTCTGATGATCGCCCAATTGATCCTAATATTTCTTTTGTTGGTCAACGTTCGAATAAGAATAATGGAAGAAATTTTAACCGGAATCAATAATTCAACTCCAGAGGTTGGAGATTTACTCCCTCGGGTCAGACTGGTGTTAATTCAAATTCTCAGAAAAATCTACAACGTCAATAGAACTATCAAGTTCTACTTCAACAAACTCAATATCATCCTCCACAGCCTTCACCACAACAAGCGCCACCCCTATGGAAACCCAAAAGTGTGTGCGAATGTCATTATGAAATGACACTTGCCACACTCTTTATGGTGAATGGAAATTCATAGTCTCATTTGCCCCTAATCAGAGGATTTCAAGTATTCATTCTTGCCCCAAAACTGTGCACAAATGAATTGTTCGCATTTGCGCACTACGGAAACCATGGACTAAAATTTATGAGTCCCCTAACTGCCCAGAAGACAGAAAAAGGTGGATTCTTGCATAAAAGAATCACCTAAATCTTTGGGAAGAATCCAATCCCAACAGAAATGATATGGAAGAGATAGAGTTCTTCTTAAATGAGAATTCTTCTCTAAACTACTGGTTGGTGCCTATAAATACTAGTGTATAGGCAAAAAAGAGGATACATAGAATATACAGAGAAATACAAAAGAAAATAGAAAAACAGTGAGAAAAATTTAGAAGTTGAAGAAATGTTGAAGATTCATCACAAGGCAAGCTACACTTATCCATTGAAGGTCTGCAAGTTACCTCTTCCAAAAGAGGATGGAGCACGTCCATTATACCTTTGCCATCTCCTTGAGGAAGACATCATAGGAAACTTAAGGATGATTCAAATCATGGATAGGTAAACCTACTGATGTATGAACAAGTGTAGTCATATATATATAAGAATATTATATTCTCTTCTCCCATCTTCTTCTCTACGTTCCTACAACTATATTTTATAATACAAGTTAAAAACTTAGAGTTAATCAGAGGTTGGCTATTTTAAATGACTGTAATTAACAAGTTCATCAAACTTGGAGTTTTAGTTCCCCACATATAAAATAATAAACTAGCCCCTAAAAGAACAGCTAGATAATTTATCCAACGAATTTCGCCTGATATCGAAGACTCGAAATTTGGTGTTACAAAATTCTGGCACACCCGGTGGGACTTAACTTTCCTCTCATCTCTCTTTAAGTTTCATTGTATTAATGGTTCTTTCCTGTTTTTATAGGTCCCTTAATGAAGTTGCAGCTGTGGAATCCTCTGTTGGTTCACCACAAGCCCAAAAAAAGACATGGGTTGAGGTCTTGATCTCCTCACCACCATCTATCCGTATGGTTAAGGCTTCGGTCTTCCAAAACCCATATTTAGTTGAGGCTTCGGTCTCCTAAAATCCACCTCTGGTCGAGGCTATGGTCTCTTAATAGAAGGTTGAGGCTTTGGTCTCCCTTACTTCATCAGGGGTTGAGGCCTTGGTCTCCCCCTGGGCAATGGCAGCAGTGCCTGTGCCAATTAAAAATGAAAATTTTAATATTAAAACAAGAGGACATGCCTTCCATAGCACTTCAAATAAATTAAAGAAATAGTAGATACCTAAGATTGAGCTTAATCTTCACCTTAAGGTCATTGAAATTTCTGAAAAATGGTAGAATGATGTCTCGGGCAAGGGCCCAGAATTTCATTCGCTGTAGATAAAATGCACAAATGAAGATGAATATTCACCTTTGCCATAGCCTATATGTGCGAATGAGATAAAAAATTCTCATTCGCGGAGAAATACTCGAAGGCGCAGACAACATTTAGCAAGAAAAAGGGGGAAGGCTAGGACTTTTAAGTCTAAAACTAACTTCACTCACCAGGAGACAGTCTTAGCCAGTGACTCTGCTTTTCTCGCAGAAACTATTATGCAAACATCCCTGGCGAATGAGAATGAATCTTCACATTCGCACATAAATGTGCGTTCTCAGAAATGAAGACATTCACATAATGTTGTGGTGGCAAATGAATAGAAGGACCCCACATTGGCGCACATTCAACATGAAGAAAAGTCTCATTCACGCACACTTGTGGACACAAAGAAAAATTTTCACTTGCCACCAAGAAATCAATATTTGACCACAATACATATTACTCTCATAGGAGTTCCTACAATGCTCAAGGACTAGATAGAACAATAGGTCATCAATCAAGTTAGGGCATTTAGGCCATCTGGTTATCAAGGAAAATTTCATAGTAAGGAAAAGAAATCTAAGACAAGAACCGCTAGAGGCCACACGTCATAAAGGGACTTGAAATAGGGTAATATGGCTGCCCAAACCCCACCTAGGTGACATAATCTGTAGAACAATGAAGCAAGGGTAGAATTCAAAAACTCAATACTATTAACCCGATTTGAACCACTCAACGGGTTCGAAGGAAATGAACCACCAAAAAGAAGAAGGGTTTCATCCCCTGAACAAAAATGGAAAATGATCATTACTTAGGAACAAAAGGCCAATGCACTGGAGTTCTTTCACATACAGCCAGAAATGAGAGACATCTGCATTAATGCAATGCCACCATGGGCACATCCCCGAGGGGGTAACTCTTCCTTGCCCTCTCACATTCAGAGCAGCTCAGGCTATACACCTTATATATATTGGTAAGGGTAAGATAACCAGACCTACTCACAACTCCCAAGCAGTGGTAATGTTTGCAGGAGCAAAGAAAGACGCCCCTGCCAACACCCCTAGTTCTTCTGGGTCACGACCACGAGCCTTTAACTCTGTTGGTATGATGATCAGAAGTTAACTGACAGTAAACACTAGAACACCCAGAATACCTTCAAGAGGACTACCAACTACTAGAAGGGGTCTTGTAGCCTCTCCCGTTATGTTCCAGCATGAAGATAGTCCTTATACTACACACAGGACTGTTGCGATAGTCAATGTTACCTCTACTTCACAAGGACCTGAGGTGACAATAGCAAGGTCAAGAGGAAGTCAAGATTTGCCTACCAACCCTATGGAAAACATGGAAAATATAGATGTCAGGGAGTACCATTCTAACTCCGAAGGGGAACACACTACAACTGCAGAATAGCAAGCCCAGGTAGAAAGTTAAGACTGCCGTTTGGCAACTCAAGACGTCACCATAGCAGAACTAAAGGCCATGATCTAGCAACTCACACTTGAGAGAGGGTACGATCCCATCAAATCATAATCTTATCGCAATAAAATTAGTAAGGCTGGCTGTCCCTAGCCAAATGTAAGGGGGTACACTTATTACACACCAGAGTATGCCTTTGTCACTCTGCCTGGAGTTGTCCCAGCTATAAGTGTTGCACCCAATATATCCACTTTGCAAAGGCCATCTATACAGGGGCTCCCGTAAGGTCCACATCCACAAGGACCTCACTAGTCCCTTCATCATCAACAAGAGCCACCTTTGTATAGACTAACACCTCCCTGGACATATGATTACAATGGTTACAACGCATATACATAGCCTCCTTTTATACCACAAAGTCCATACGTGCATCTAGATGCACCCACGATGGACCCTAACTATATGCGAGCAATGATGACTGAAATGCTTAATGAATACAAGGAGCAGGAAACTGTAAGTACATACACAACAAGGAAGCCGTACCTCCACACATGGATGCGACACCCTTTCCACTGAAGTTTGTTTAGCCTCACTTCAACACATTTAATGGAACATGTTCGAAGCAACATATTGCTCACTTCGAATTGCGGTGTGGCGCTATTGCCTAACAAGGTGATTTGTTGCTAAAACTGTTTGTTCAATCTCTGGATGATGCTACTTAATGAAACACAACTCTATTTCATACTGGAATTTAATGAAACGAGCGTTCGTATAATAGTTTCATGACACATATAGGCTTGTGAAGCTGTATGAATTGACTAACAAAAGGCAGCGAGACAATGAGTCAGTTGTGGACTTCATCAATAAATGGAAAGTTTTTTTTTATGCTTGTGAGAATACACATCCAATTAAAATGCTCATTGAGATGTGCCTACAGAATATAGCCTTTGAGCTTTCCCTCCATCTTATAGCCCAAAAGTATTCTAGGTTTGATGATTTGAAATCTAAAGAATCCACCTTAGAAAGAAGCTACTAGACCACAAACATGAGAAGAGAGGAAAAATGGTAGCTAACAAGATGAAATCAGCCATGGTTGGTGCTAAAAAGTCACCCACTAAGTTGAAAATCAGACATGCCACAGAGACAACTAAGCTCGCTGAGCAAGAAGCCCTTCCCAGGAGGCCAAGTATAAAGGAACAATAAGAAAAAGCCTATACATTCCATCATGATGATTTAGAGAGTCTCTTCAAGCAAACAATTGAATCTTAGGATATCATACTTCTTGAGTCAAAAAGACTGGTAAAAGTTGATAAAGTCAACAACCCAAAATATTGCAAGTATCACCACATTCTTGGCCATACATTACAAGACTGTTTTGTGTTCAAAGATAAGCTTCAAGAATTGATCGACAAGAACACTGTGGAATTAGACGTAGATATGAGAGCTTCAACCACCAATACCGTCTTCGTCGATGAAAATATGGTTGACTTTGTTAACATCCAAGATGATGGGGGCGACGATAATAACAAGGGCAATCGGGTGACACCCAAGAGCAAGATGACACAAAAAAGAAGACTCCAGGCTATACCATAGAAAAAGGAGAAGGTTCCGAGAATCGAGGACTCCATACAATTTCCCCTTGAGGATGACTTGTTAGAACAACCTCTTTAGGTGCCAGTTACATTAGAAGAGTTTATGCCAAAGATTCACTCCAATCCCTGGTAGCTTCTAGCAACATGGTGTCAATTGTATGTGATGGTAACCCTGGCTCACATAGAGAACCACATCCGGCACCAATGCCACAGGGATCAACAATAGTGATTGATTGGTTGTAGAATAACGTAACATACCAAGATCACTCTAAAGGGGTAATTATTCCAATGACAGTCTATAGATATAATGCTAGGGGTATCTCCATTGCATTAACAGGTACCATACAAGACTCTTCACTACAGTCTGCGAGAATTACTTGTTTACTTATGACACCCTAGAAATGTACATATCTCCAGAATGTGTTCACCAAATTCAAGCGACAAGCCTTCCCTTATCATTGAGTTGTCTATTTTGAGACATTCCCTCCTGGTTTCAAAATTCCATTGTTTGTGACTTTTTCAAATGAAAGCTATCAATATCTACATCGCCATCTATTTAAGTTTATGATATCTTGTAGAGGGGTAATGCACAACGATAATTTGCTATTGAGACTTCCTACTCTCTTTGGATGGTCTTCCATTAGATTGGTACATGGATCTAACACCGCAAAGCATACTTCTTAGGGCCATTTGATTAAAATGTTTATTCATGAATTTATGAAACCGGGCATAAAACCATATGACCCTTGGAATACAGATCCTCTAAGACAACCCCCTCAACAACAGACATATGAAGAATGGGAAGGTACCTTGATCAGATTATCACACAACTGTTGGATTCCCGCCGGTTCGGGGAAATAAGGCAACTTATCAGATAAGAAGTATACCTCACTCAATTCCTAGAGGATTATTAGCTCCCTCTACTCACACTATGCACAAGGGATGGGGATCCCCATTTCCATATCAGTTACTTCTTACAAGAAATTGGTCTGCTAGCCACCACCCATGATTTGTTGGTGTGGATTTTCCTAGTTTTCCTGGATTCACATGCTTTTGATTGGTATCTGACCCTACCAACAAGCTATGTCTCTTTATGGCCAATGCTCATTGATCATTTTTATCATCGACAAAGGGCATACCGATATGATCTTTAATATATACAAAGTGTGGTACATTTCCTGCCTCAGGATCAATGGGATATTGACATGGATGCCAATGAATCCTCGACTTCAACTGATGGAGACGACAATGCCATAAACCTATGGTAGACTCGATGCCATGATTTAACCTTGGAAGACATGTCAGCCTTGGTCACTAACTTAGATGGCTCTAGGTGATGATGATTCTAGCTTCGCCTCTACATCTCAGGATTGCTCTGAGAATGAAATGTTTGATAACCCACAAATAGAAGCTTGCAATGTTACCAAACTTAAAATCACTACCCCGGTGGAGGGACGCCATCCACATCCCCGATATGTCCACCAAGTCAAGCTACAATTCGGGAAGTAGATTCTACCACGGGGCCCTACGGCAAATCAATGAGCTGATGCAATGAAAATGCAACTTAGGAAGCAGAACATAACAAAGCTATCAAGAAGATAAAAAATCCTATCCCATATGATGTGATGGCACATCTTAAAAAGATCCTGTCATTGTTAATTGTGTATGATGCTCTCTATATGTCACTAGAGCTCAGGGCTTCTATGATTTATGCCTTAACTCACCCATACAAGTTTTCCACAAATGATGAGATTGTTGGGGCTTCTTGGCAAACCGTAATGCGAGAAGGATTGTGTATGCCCACAGTCACTTTTGAAAATACCGATTAGTACTCCGATGATCCCAACCATAATCGATCGTTATTCATCACAGGTTCTATTAATAATCAACCTGTGTTTAGCGTTATGATCGATGGTGGCTTAGCAATCAACATAATTCTAGTTAAAACACTAGACTACTTGGGAGTAGATCCATCTCAACTTAAGCCTAGCACACTCGTCATCCAAGGGTTCAATCAGAATGAGCAACATCCTCTTGGTTCTAGTAGATTAAGGATAAAGTTTGGCCACATAGAAGACTGGACACCTTTTTATGTAATCGATGCAGACACTGCTTACAATGCTCTCATAGGTCGGCCATGGATGCACAAGTTCTAGGTGGTCCCCTTAACGTATCACCAATGAATCAAGTACCCCTAGCAAGATACTCAAGGCACTATAATAGCTGATAATAATCCCTTTCAAATGGCATATGCTTCACCAATGTCATATATTATCAAAAAACTGATCCCCTAGAAACCCCAACAAGGAAACAACGAAGGTGAATTTAAGCCTCCGAAGCTTAAGGTAAAGTATGACGTCAAAACTGCTAAGGATAAACCTATGTTGTTACCCGAGTTAGTAGCGTAAGATTTTGTCCTTCCATTGGCACATTTGTTAGGAATGCGGGTCGACTCTTACTGAACACCTTCCATTTTCCTACTTGAAGGCCCTACCTAGCCTATCAACCATTCAGGTTCTACATAGGAGCAAGAACTTAAAGACCTAGACAGTCTGTTGCCGCATATGAAGTTGGCTCCTCAGCTACTTCGGAACTCTGGTTTCGACCAGCAGGGGAAATGGAAGAACTCTTATAAAGGAAAGGAAGTTCTAACCTAGCAGTTTGAATAGTTAGTTCTCCATTCTAAAAATAAGGATGCCATAAGAGGGCTAGGAAAAAAACCCATAAAGTTGAGAGTTTCTTCACACGCAATAATGGCGTATGAGATTGACTTGCTAGAACATGCTCCCTTCGAATGTTTGTTCACAGAAACACAGTCATCTCCCTCTGAAGCTTTTCTCATAGAATCAGTGTTGCCTGCTCTTCCAGAACTTGAAGATGGAGGTCAAGCACAGTAGACGACCTGATTGAAGTAAATCTAGGAATGGAGGAAAACCCCTGTCCTACTTTTATTATTGCACATCTTTCCTTAGAAGAACAAACACAGCACATAAAATTTCTATAGCAAAATTGAGATGTGTTCGCCTGGAATTACTCCGAAATCCCTAGATTGGATTCCAATGTGGCTGTTCATTGGCTCGCCATTGACCCATCTCAAAGGCTTGTTAAACAACATCCCCGTAAAGCTAGGCATGACATTGCTGACAAATTAGAGGGTGAAGTAGAAAAGATGCTTAAAGTCAGGTTCATTCGTGATGTCTGATACCTAAAATGGCTCGTTAATATTGTGCTTGTACAGAAGAAGAATGGTCAGATCAGGGTGAGCATCGATTATAGGGACCTCAATAATGCATGTCCAAAGGACGACTTCTCGCTACCACTCACAGAGTTACTGATAGTTGTCACCACGGGGTATGAAGCTCTCTCTTTCATGGACGGTTACTCGGGATATAATCAAACCCAAATAGCTCAAGAGGACGAAGTGGCTACTGCATTTTATATGCCAATTGGAATATTTTGTTACAGGGTCATGCCCTTCGACCTAAAAAATGTTGGTGCCACATATCAGAGGGCAATCACCTACATATTCAAGGATCAGTTACATGATGTAGTCAAATTCTATGTTAACGATTTGGTCGTGAAAACAAAACTCAGGGTGCACCACATTGTCAATCTAGACTAGGTTTTTCAATGGCTTCATTGTTAGAGCTTAAAAATGAATCCTCTCAAATGTGCTTTTGGTGTATCATCAGGGTAACTTCTTGGATTTATTGTTTGACATAGGGGAATCAAGATAGATCCTAAGAAAATTATAGCCATAATAGAAATGCCAACACCAAAGAACATCTCTGAACTTTAGAGATGGTAGGGAAGACTCACATATATCTACTAGTTCATCTCAAATCTTTCAGGATGTTGCCAGCCCTTTTCATGCTTAACGAAGAAGGGAGTTCCTTTTGTATGGGACCAAGCATGTCAAAATGCTTTTGATAACATTAAGCAATATTTATTGAATCCACCGGTACTCATGAGCCCGACTCCGGGTAAGCCATTGCTCTTATAAGTGGCAGCCATGGAATCATTTCTTGGGGCATTGCTAGCCTAACACAATGAGGAAGGCAAGGAGTATGCTTTATATTGCCTCAGTAGGATGATGGTTGGAGTTGAGTTAAACTATTCTCCCATTAAAAAGATCTGTTTGGCTCTGGTCTTTGCACTACAAAAGATGAGACACTATCTCCTTACTATAATGGTATACCTCATATCGAGGGTTGACCCATTGAAATATATCATGAGCCATCCCTCAGTACAAGGGTGCATTGTCAAGTGGACTGTTATTCTCTTAGAGTTTGATATTCATTATGTCCTGTAGAACACAATTAAAGGGCAAGCATTGACAGATTTCTTAGCCACAACCCAGTACCTGATAATTCAACCCTTCAAATGGAATTGTCGGATGGGAATGTCATGCAAGTCTAGATAAAGAAAAACTGGGAAATGTTCTTTAACAGAGCATCTTGAGGCCCTCTATTGCCCTAAGAGACAAGATAGATAGGGATCGACATTGTTTTTGTCACCCCAGACAATGGCATCATCATGTACTCCCTTACATTGATGGAAGGGCGTTCAAACAATGAAATCGAGTACGAAGCACTAATCATATGCCTTGAACTGGCCTTAGAAATCCCTATAAATGACCTTACGGTTTATGGAGATTTAGAGCTCATCATCCATCAGATGAATGGCCTTTACCACATCAAAAATCCGAGCCTCACACCTTTTTTTCAAAGGGCTAAAGACTTGGCTAAGTTTTTTAGGTGCTTGCAGATACAGCATGTCAGAAGGCACCATAACAGGCAAGCTGATGCACTTGCTAGCTTGGCAACATCTCTCACATATCCAAGAGATGATTATCTTGTTATTCACATAGGAGAAAGAAAGGTCGTGTCCCCATTGGCTTCATCTATAGAAGATGATGCCCTCATTGTCTACAACACCGAACTGCACGAGTATGACACATAAGGTATGGATGGTAAATCAACCCCGAAAGAAGAAGATTGGTGTGAGCCCTTAATGCAACATCTCATGGATAGAAGGGAGCCATCCAACTCGATCAAGCACACTGAAATAAGATGACGCACTACTTGGTTTACTTTACAGGGTAATCAACTATATAGGAGGTCACTTGACAACATATTGTTGCATTGTCTATCAGTCAAGGAGGCTAGCACTGTAATGAATGAAGTGCATGCCGGCATGTGTGGTGGACATCAGAGCATCCCTAAGCTCTAATACCAGTTAAAAAGACTTGGCTACTATTGGCCAACAATGGTGGTCCATTGTATTGAATATGCCAAGAGATGCTGTGTTTTCCAATTACACAGCGATTACGGCCATGTGCCCGCCGAACCGCTGTACACTACTTCTTGCTCATGGCCATTCTCCAAATGGGGAATGGACATAGTGGGACCCATTACTCCAACCTCTACCAAAGGGCACCGAAACATTCTGCCTACAAGAGATTATTTCTTCAAGTGGGTAGAGGCTATTGCCTTGAGAGAAATTAAAGCTTCTGACATCATCTGGTTTGTTAAAGTCCACTTCATATATAGATTTGTTGTCCCTAATCGCATAATTACAAATAATGGGCAGCCGTTCATGAGTTCACCCCTATACTGACTCATGGCAAAATACAACATCGACCTGGAACATTCTTCACGATACCACCCCCAAGCTAATGGTCTAGCGGAAGCTTTCAACAAAACCCTTTGCAAGATCATCAAGAAAATGGAGGCTAGACATAAAAAGGACTGGCACGAGGGCCTATCGGAAGCACGAGGGGCATATCATACCACCTTTCGTACACCTACACAAGCAACCCCATAATCCCTGGTGTTTGGAGTAGAGACAATTCTACCAGTTGAAATCCAAGTCCCCTCTTTAAGGGTTGTAATACAGGATGGCTTGACAAAAGTAGAGGCCTCCAAGATTCGCCTTTTAGAACTTGAAACACTCGATGAATCTAGGCTTATCACAGAACAACAACTAGAGTTATACCAAGCCTGCATGACAAGGGCTTATAACAAGAAAGTTAGGCTTTACTCTTCACCAAGGGGGAACTCGTCCTTCTTGTGAGATCACCACTTGATCCCACAAAAAGAAAGAAGGGTAAATTCACCTTTAAATGGGACGGTCCAAATGCCATTGAAAAGCCTATCTTAATGGCGCATATCAGCTTCGTGATGTGGAGGGCAACCACATCCTCCCAGTTACTAATGCTAGATTCTTGAAGAAATATTACCCTTAGAACAACCCATGATGATCTTCAAGGAACTACGTCTGTTTGATCCTATCATATACAGGTCTGTAGGCAGTCTAGGTTTCTATCTCCCCTGGATGCAACCACATCTAAAAAAAATCACTGTCGATCTTAGGTTAAGAGATCCTAAGGGCAAAAAGAGGAAAACTTATGTCTTACATGTGATGGAAAGGACGTGGCGAAAACTCGTATGGGCACCACGAGTAAAACAACCCATTCATGGCAAGATCAAATTCTTGTTGATCACATTGAAAACTAGTAATGACAATGGGATGCAAAAATTAAGTGAACCTTAGTCCTAGTGGGCGACCATTAGCGGCAAAAATGGGACAAAATACCTAAAATCCCATAATCGAACTACGATCGGGCTTGATCCTATTCTAGGGTACGTAGGCAACCTACCATAGCAAGACAGGCGCAGCCCCATCATCACCACTCTACATTTTCTCTTTGAGAACTGTTTCATCTTGTTCTATAACGACATGATACATTTCTCAAAGAGGGAAAAGGAAAATATAACTTTCAAAAATTTGGTTGACACATAAATTGACATAAATTTTGACACGACAAAATTGAAGGCACACAGATATCGATGAAAATTAACATTTTTATTAATATAAGAGGCCACTATAACAAACGGCATTCCGTCTTACCTCTACACTATACTCTCAGCCTCTTGCTAAGTTAAACTGCTGAAACACAGGAGTTTGACGAGCAACGAAGGCAACACTTTTGCATTCATCTCTAGAGTGTCGTTCACCGCATTGACATCCGACTATGTTGTGTTCAGGTTATAAATAGCCTCTTTGGAAACTCCATCGCATCGGTCCATCTCTTGGCTCATCAACTCACCCCTACAATGGTCCACCATATAAATGATTCAGTGAATAGAATGACCCACATGATCGATGAACCTTTTGCAAGATTCCAGGTGATTCATAATTTTGTTAATGCATTCCTTCAACGCCTCCATCTGCGCCATCAACTTGTCGGCATCCCTCACTAGTGGCCCGATCTCGCCTAACATCTGAGTCTACTGAGTAATTAGGTCTGCCATTCTGATTTCCTCCTCCTGAAGGTGTAGGCGAACGTCATGCTATTGCCTTTTTAAAACCTTGATGTTCTTTGCCTCGCAAAGTTTAGACAAAGCATCAAGGAGACACATCACCATGCCCCTAAACTCAGAATTGTACACACAGGCCTCTATGTTGTTCAACGCATCAAAGATTTCTTGACGAATGAAAGGAACATCCGCCTCTTCAACGGATAGGCCAACTAAACGCTTGGTCAGTGCATCACACTCTCGGTGAGCCTCATTGATTAATGTCACCATTTCTTCAACCATAGGCATCCTTATTACATTTGTAAAAGAAGTCAGTAGCATTAGACCACGAGAACCAAAAGACTGAGCAAAGAACGAACAAGGGACTTAAAGAGTACCATGGTCAAATAAAGGCTCGGTACCCTTCCTCTCAGTCGAGGAGGACCCATCTCACTTTACTCACTATCCAGATGGTTCTCCAACTTCAGGAATGCTAGTAACGTTTCTTTTAGGAGTCATGTCCACGACACAAGAATAAATAGTGTTTGCCAAAGCCGAAGAATGAGAAGGGTAGTGGGCACAACCCTCTTATTTATAAACATGAACAGCTGCAACCTTTTAGAAAGGAACACCTTGAAAAGAAAACAAATACAATGAATCCGTCCTTTTGCATTGGTCCAAATTCAACCAATGTCGCTTAGGCACCCTTTACAAGGTGACCGTTCGGTGATGGCATTGGAGGATGCCCCTTGTGTCACCTCAGGGATACACTATCACAATGTCCCCCGTAAAGGCAAGACATCTAATTTATGCCGAAAAGAACACACATGAGTGCCGCTTTTGGCTCCCGACTCCTACAAAGTCGACCATATTTGGCCTTTGCAAATGCCAAAGATTAAGCGGATTTGACCCTTATAAAGTCAGTCCATGTCGACTACATATTTGACCCCCATAATGTCAACCATATTCGACCCTCGTAATGTCGACTACATATCAACTCTTATAATGACAACCATATTCGCCCTATATGACCCCAGTCATATGCAACTCTTATAATGTCGGTTACTTTTGACTCTTATAACATTAGTCACATTCGACTCTTATAAAGTCAATTCTACTTGACTTTACAATGTTGAGTAAGGAAAATAAAAAAAGAAATGACAAGGAAAAGATAAGACAATAAAGGATAAAGTTTCATCTTTTCTTTCATTAACAAAAAAGGGTTTTTTACATCCTCCCCCAACATATCATTTTGGGAAGGCGAAAATGAGACCTTTATATAAATTATCCTCCATAGTCAAGGAGGACCGAATTTGATCACCTCGACTGACAAACTCTTAATGAAGATGGTCTATGGTAGAGGAAACTGAAGAAATCCTCGACTCAAGAGCACTCCCTTCTGTCGCTTTTGCCTCCCAGGTTGCTATAAGACTCGCAATTTAAGCTTGAACCCTCATCAATTCCTCTTGGGCACTGACTAAGTCATTATCAATAATGGCCACCAAATCACAAACTTGGTATAGTTTACCCATGAAGGTCTTCCTCTCAACCTCTGTAGTGTCTAGGTTAGATTGGGCCTAAGTATTACTTTCGACATCCATAATCTCTGATGTTAGTGTTGATTGCCTAACAAAAAATGTAAAGTACATCTCCACCCCTTGGCAAAATCCATCATTGCGAATGTGGGTCTCTACATTTTTGGCAAGTGCTACCAACACCTCATCCCACGTACTTGTAAGATCAGACGATGAAGGTGTTAAGGCTATCATCAGCTCAATCATCTCTTGACGGATCATGCACGCTGAGTTAATCTTAGAAGAATGTCTGACGACACTAGCAATGCTCACGTTCTTGTCTGAAAAAGTAAAAGGGAAGTGTCAAAAAGGGTGTACGAGAATGCATCTTACAACAAGGAGAAAATCTTACCATGACCTATGGGAGGAATATCTCTAGAATCCTATCTCATAGGGGGTATCTACTCAGTAGCTGTATTAAAAACAAAAGGGGACTTCAGCACATAAAAACACATAAACGAATAGGGTGAATAGTGTAGAAGGGGAAGGCATATATATATATATATATACCTTTCTCAGAGACTATTTCATCCCGAGGATGACCCTCATTTACTACTATTGATTCAGAAGGATTCAAGTCAACTGTTAGCTTCTCTTGGATCAGGTCCCCTTCCCAAGTCACCTCCATGATTGGTTCCTTATTGGCTGCTATGTCACCCTCCTCAATGGGCAACAAGGGCATCGTCAGTGAACATTATCGTAGCCTCGCTAACTTTATCAGTAACCTTGTCTTGGGAATCGTTGGCCTCAAGAGGGTCATGCATGTCAGACATCCTTGCATCAGTAGAGTCAAAAAGATCACCCACAATAGGAACTTCCTCATTGGCATCTCGGGTTATCTGACCACTTGCCTCAATGGTGATTATAAGTGATTCATCAGGACCCTCGTTAATGTTCCCCAATTCATTAGCTAGCAGATTGCCTTCCCTGGAGCCATTAGTCCATCTTGGGTCGTCTTTCTCAGAGTTCTCATAATCTACTAGGTCCTCCATTTCAAACATAACCACGTCCTGTAGGTTGTTAGAGGGCACCTGGAGGCCCATAAACCCCTTAGAGTCTTGCGAGGAGTTCATATCCGCTCCGTCAAAATTAACGCCCAACAATGATTCAACCAGGTCCCATTACGCCTTAAGAGTGATGGAAGGATGGGCCTTATCTGCCTGTTTGGTTACCAAATTTGGCCTTGGGACATGATGCTCCCCTATTTTGGTATCCTGAGGATGGCTCCCATCAATAGGTTGTCTCTACACCTCAACAGGTGTTGGCTCCACTGACTCTTCTGTGCAAACCTGTTGGAAAATAACCACAAGAATAAAAAGAATTCAAAATGGTAAAAGAGAGATGTATTAAAGTCACAAGTATACCTGGACATACTCTCTAGAAGGTGTTCGTGAAGGAAGATTTCATGGCTTTTGCTCGGAAGATACACAAGAAGATCCACCAACCTCTCAAACACTCGAAGAAGCCCCTTCCCTAACAACGTTTAAGGGCTAATTATCCTCAATTACACCTTTCCCTTTGAAAGGAACATAGGGTTCTTGTCTAGCTGTCTCACATGATGCAATTAAGGCTTGTTGGACCTGAGTTGTTGCTTCTTCCTTATTGTTGGGTTCACCGCTAAATGAAGCATCTCATCTTCCCCCAAGCACTTCTCTACGGTTCCATGGGTGAAACTCAGATGTCATGAAGGGTAGACTCATTCTTGTGGTCGCTAGCTCCTTCCTGATATTTTCTATAAAACTAGGAAGTAAATCGTGGGTCATTGAAGAAATGTCCTGGCTAGTAGGGATATATGCTTGAAGCTCCTTCGTGATGCTAGTCACCTTCTTAAAGACATGATCCAAGAAGTGATCTTCCAAGTCAGACCCGTTCATGGTGATAATCAATTCATGCATAGTGACCCCATGCTCCCACAAGACCTCAAACTCTCTTTGGATCAAGCTACAAACTCCATATAATTGGTGGTGGGAGGCATAGCGTTGAATACCTGATAACCCCCTTGATCTTCTAGGTGCTCCAAGCCTAGCAGGAGCAGTATCTCATTCATCATGATTCTCGGGTGCAACCCTTCTCTCAATAGAAATACGGGAGGGATGGTTGAAAGGCTACACTTGGCCTTACTCCTGCATCACTAGCAATATGTTGGCTAGTTGCATCCATTCCTTGGGAGTTCTAGCCCCTGATACAAATTCTTTAACAGAGAGGATTTCATATTGTTCTACCCCTGTCGTTGTCTATTGGGGCTCTTCGATGGGATAACCCTTGATATCTTCAAAATAATCTTCATGGATGGGAGGCATCTGTTCAGGCTCTCTTGCCCGGTCAGGAGATAGGATGTGCTGAGGTTTTCTACCATGAGATTTTCTTCTTTCATCTCTTTTCCTCTTTGGTTTATGCAGTTGCTCTTTTTCTCCTTCATCTTCTTTAGTGGCTGAGGGAGATGGTGGAATTGGCTCTGTATCATCTTGTTGCCCCCTCGGCCACTTATTAGATCTCTTAGGCCACTGGACAACCGAAGTTTTCTTGGTCAAGGCTTTATTCTGGGACTTGTCAACCATTATTATGGTACCTTGACCGCCATAAAAAATAACATAAGAGTTATCCCAGTCCTCATTATATCTTATGACTGAAAAGAATGAGTTATACCACCACTTGGCATAATGATAATCAAATTGAAGGCTATCTTGCTTAGCCATTTCTTCAAGTATAACAGCCTGGCTACTTGTGCCTAACCTCACAAAGAATAGATAGGCCTCTTGAATCCTCTCCAAGGTGGTTTCTTTACCCATTTTTTTGTATAGGTAAGGAGAGAGACCAGTCCCTAAAAATAGGAGAATTGACAAGCAAATCTATGAGGGTTGTAAGCCTCGACACGAAGATGGTTGACTCTTCTCTAGGCTAGCTTACCACTCCTGAGAGAATAGAAGTATGCCCAAGCTTCCCCTGATAACGACCCGTCATCTATTAGGGTCTGATTGCCAAATAAGTGATCTAGGATAAAGACGAGCTTATGAGTGAAACAAAATAATGCTATAGGGTGTAACACCATCTCCGCTTGTTGATTCTTCAAAGTGTTAATGTACATGATGCCGTGAAGATTCTTCTCTCCCCTTTGATAAATGAAAGGGAAATGGAGCCCCAACCATGCACAAAAGTATTAAAGGGGAAAATACACCAGCTTCTCCCCAATTTGGCTTTCTTGGAGACCTGCCTCTACAATTAATGTCTCGTAAGCCGCTATATAAGCAACAAAGACTAAGAACCCCCAGGTTCATGCAAATCCCATTAGCAAGATTAGTAGCGATGAATACATCAGGACGAATATGCTCACATGTGTTGCTCGGAAGAGCCCACCTGCTTAGAAAAGTTGCATATATCCCAGCCAAAAATGTAGGGCCATAAAGGTTGATGCTTCATCGAACGTTGTTCTTGGTCCACGGTAAAGGTTTACCTCTAGTAGTCACGCCTAAAGGACCCTGACAAATGCGGTCAAGCCAACTACCATACGAGACATTTACATCATAAAACTCATAAAATATCTGGAACAATCTTCGACATGTAGTGGAAAGCATCTCGAAGTGAGCGTTAAAGGGGATATACTCCTTCATCAATCTCCCCTCAAAAGGTAAATGGTTTACACCAATGAATTCTCATAGCAAGATCCCCAACTCTCCATATTGACATAAAAAAGTGTTGGTGTCAAGGCACCACCTCAAGATTGCTTCTCTACCATTGCATGATGTTTATCAAAGTTGTCGATAGAACCACGTAATGCCTCAGCCATACCAATGGCATCTATCTTTGTATGATAATTGGCAAGGTAGTGCTCGATGAGAGCTTCCCATCTTCTTCCTCCGACTGAAAAAGAAGAAGATCATCTATAGAGTCAGTCAACCCATGCTGCTTCTCCTAAGCGAATTTTTTGAATTAGACTTCTAAAATCACTGGTGGTCGAGTCTTTAAGAGTCTCCCCTTCCTCAATAAAGGGGAGTAGTGTGTCACAGACTGAGTTGTCTCAACAAGCCTGATCATCTAAACGACACCAACCCTTACAAACATGTTTAATATAGTCAGGAGGGCTTGATGCATGATCCATTATTGGGTTAAGGAATTCTGGGTCAAAAAGGCTCTAGTTGCGAGCCCATTCATGAGTCTAATGAATTGGAGAAAGAAAGCTTTCATGACATTCACGGTCGTATAGAAGTCATCTCCTGGGAGCCATTACTCTACAGAGAAAGAAAAATGGAAATCATAAATTAAATAAAGGATGTACAAGTATTAGCGCAAATGACCATTTTTGTGCTCGAATGTGATAAAATTCACATTCATGCACAGTTATGAGGATTTTGTGACATGCTTGTGGGAGAATGAGAAAGGAATTATACATTCATGCCCAACATCTCACTGAACAAGGAGAGTGCGAATGGGTGGCGCCTCAATCCGCGAGTGAACATAGGGAGATTGTTTTACAACCACTCAAGCCAGCTTTAAAGTGGCAAATGGTTGCCAAAAACCCAATTCTCACTTGAGACGAAGACCGGAATTCCCACATGTGCCTTAGAGCACAAAATGGTCAAAATAGGGCCAAAATTTTCAAGATTCATCCCAAAATGAATTTATACTCAAGGCTAGGCTATCCATCCAAACAAAAGTATCGTTTGAAGGTCTAAAACTCACTTGGAATCAAAAGATGGGTTTTGGGTTTGAAGAAAGAAAAGTTCACACAGAGGGATTTCCCATAATTTGAAATGCCAAAGAATGGTTTCGATATGTTTACCATCACAAGGGGAAGCGTTGGAAGGTTTTAAAATAAAGATTCAATGCAAAAAAGGGTAAGGGTTGAAAGCTTCACACATTGGATAATGGTGGATTCCAACTTTTGCCTCATATGGCTGAGGAAGATGAAAAAAAGTCTTTTTATACCCGTGGGGGGTACTTTAGTCAGATCATGAAGGATTTGAAAGAACGTGCCTATTGACGAGGGCAAGAGGGTCCTTTCATTCACCAGTTGTGAGGGAAAGATAATCGAAGAGACGTGCGCCGTCATTTATCATTACTCCTCGAAGAATGCATCTCCAAATGAGAGTGTGTGAATGCGAAAATAAAAATTCATTTGCCCACATGTCATGGGCGAGTAAAGATTCTACTCTTCATTCTCCATGATGTTCATGGCGAATGATAAAAACAATTCTCATTTGCCAGCACTCAAATTCAAAGTTTTCCAAGATAACAAAGAACAAGGTGGCTAGGAGTCTTGTTTACTCTTGGCAATGTATCTGATTTTCGAGAGGCCAAAGTTTGTGACTTTTGAATTTGCAAAAATAATCAGACTTAAACTTTATAAAGTACAAATTCTTTAAAGTATGAAACCCACAAACTTAGCGACACTAATGTTTATTTGAATAGAGCGAGCATATTTGGGTGAAGTATGAAGTTTTGAGGGTTTAATTAAAGCATAGAGAATATAGAGACACAAAAGAAGGATGGTTCATTCATAAGATTGAAAGAGAGAAAAAGGGGGGCTGGGTTACATGTTTACCCATGACATAAAAGAAATAGCAAAAGAAAATAAACATCTTCGTAGTAAAGAAGATTAAATGAAAGCCCTAAGCTTGCCTTGGAGTTCCTGAGAAAGAGGAGTTTATTGTTGAAGGACGGCATCAACATTAGCTCATTTAACCACCTCTTCAGGATGGGTTTCATCACTTCCACTCCCCTGCCTTGCAATCAAGACAACTTTGACCCGAGTAATCAATTGCTCTTTATACTCAGTAGCACCTTCACTATCTTCCAAAATGGCATACTAACCATTCATCTGATTTCAAAAGTGTGTGTATTCTGCCTTGACATAATGAAAATGCTTTACCAATGCCGCCAATTTTGCGCTTGCGAGGCACTCTAGATGAGTTACTTCTACATGGTTTTGATTTAAATCAATTACGTTCTCATCTGATTCCTTAATGAGGGCTTCGAGATTGATAGTGGGTTAAGCAAGCTTTAAGGTCTCCTCGGCCTGTGCTATAGTAGTTGAAGAGTTCAAAAGAGACTCTACGGTTCTCCTGATCCCCACATTCTTGAATTACATCTCCACATCATCTAGGCAGGATAAGGCTCTAGCCTGAGTACATGATAATGCAATTACTGTAAGATCCATTTCAGTAAGGTCTTGTAGAAGGTGAATACGAGCTTCACGTGATTGTCTTGCATTAGTGCGAAAATCCTCTAATTCCTCTTCATTGTAGTCCCATGGTGTCAGAACTTCTTCGTCTTCAAAAGAAAACTCTACACAATAGAAAGAAAGATTAAAATTTAAAATGGTCTAAATACTCTTGTTAAAGACGAATACCTGATGCCGGGGTAAGTTCTGAGACAGGGATAAGCTCAGGCTTTGAAGAAGATTTAGTCTCTGATGATGAATTAGGTTTTGGTATAAAGAAAGTGTCCTCTGAATCTGAAGAGTCGATTATAATCGGTATGGGATCATGAAGGTAACCTAGTCCTACTATAGGACTATGGCTTGGTCTTGTTGCACTAGTAAGCCTTGGGTTGGTCCAAGACCTGAGTCTCATCTGCCTAGGATGAATATCAGTAGGAGGAATGGAGGATTCACCCTTGCTTATATTTGAGGACTTTAGTTTGGGTGCCATTACCTGAAAAGAATGAAAGAGACAAGATTTCTTTAGTACGAAATATGCCCTGGAAATGAAGTGAAAAGTGGGTGAATGAAGATTCACAATCACATTCGCATATAATAAATGAATGAATCTCAACTTGCAAATGAGAGCAAGGAGAAGTCATTCACAACTCACTCAAGCAGGCAACTCACTGGATGAACTAGGAGGTCACGAATGAGTTGTCGGAGATGATAATCATCCCAGAGAAGATAGCCAAAATTGTAAACGATGAAGAAAAGAAGAGAGGTAAAAGTTTTGAAACCCAATTATGAAACCTCTTCAAAAGACTCTCCTTCCCACATGAAAAAGAAAAAGGAAAAAAAAGAAAGGAAATCAAAGTAAAGAAGAAAGTATCCAGTCTTAAATGAAATTGGTATCCCTTTGCAAATTAATCATACCCTAGAAGATCATTCAAAAAGAAAAAGAAAGAAAAGAGAACGAAGAAGAACTTACAT
The DNA here is from genome assembly GCA_025762735.1 of Platanus orientalis. NCBI lineage: Eukaryota > Viridiplantae > Streptophyta > Magnoliopsida > Proteales > Platanaceae > Platanus > Platanus orientalis. Next base: position 6,883 of record JAOXJP010128948.1, on the reverse strand, counting down.
TTTTAGGAATTGGGAAAGAAAATCTGGAGATCTCAAAAAGCTCTACTATGAACAAATTCTGAAAAGATGAGCTGAGGAAAAAGAAATGAGACTTATATACTCGTTGGGGTATATTTATCAAAATACAAGGAATTTGAAAAGTCCCAGGAATAAATAAAGAAAGAATATCAATAGCAATAATTAAAGGCCATTATTTTTGCTTCGAAAAATGCACCGTCTCCTTACTGCACTCTCAATGCATTTTTCGAGGGGACAACTATAGAAACCCAAAAGTGTGTGTGAATGTCAATATGAAATGACACTTGCCACACTCTTTACGGCGAATGAAAATTCATAATCTCATTCTCCCACAATAAGAGGATTTCAAATATTCATTCTCGCCCCAAAAGTGTGTCCCAATGAACTGTTCACATTCACGCACTATGAAAACCATGGACTAAATTTTTTTTATCTCTTCTTGTGGTGGTTATTTTGGATAGCCACAATACCCGCGATTCCCCTAACTGCCTAGAAGATGGAAAAATGTGGATTCTCGCATAGAAGAATCACTTAAATCATTGGGATAAGATTTGAAAAATCTCATCCCAATAGAAATGATATGGAAGAGATAGAGTTCTTAAATGATGATTCTTTTCTAAACTCATGGCTAGTGCCTATAAATACTAGTGTGCATGTAGAAAAGAGGATACAGAGAAAATACAAAGAGATATAGAAGAAAATAGAAAAACAAAGAGAGAGAGAGAGAGAGAGAAAGAATTTAGAAGTTGAAGAAACATTAAAGATTCATCACAAGGCAAGCTACACTTACCCATTGAAGGTCTGCAAGTTACCTCTCTTCCAAAAGAGGAAGGGGCACGCCCATTATACCTCTGTCATCTCCCTGAAGAAGACATCATAGGAAGCCTAAGGATGATTCAAATCATGAATAGGTAAACCTACTGATGTATGAACAAGTATAGTCATATATATATAAGAATATCATATTCTCTTCTCCCCTCTTCTTCTCTATGTTCTTGCAACTCTATTTCATAATACAAGCTAGAAACTTAGAATTAATCAGAGGTTGGATGTGTTAAACGGCTGTAATTAACAAGTTCATCAGACTTGGAGTTTTAGTCCCCCACATATAAAATAATAAACTAGCCTATAAAAGAACGGCTAGGTAATTTGTCCAATGAATTTTGCCTCATATCGAAGGCTCGAAATTTAGTGTTACAACCTCAACAAGTACTGCGTAATACGTCTTGGGACCAAGGTTTTGGTAACCGATTTGCTGACACACAAGAGTGTCCTTAACACAATTTTACTTAATTAAAGATACTGGGTCCCATAACCTAATGATAAGAATCTCACACCCCCTAAGGTTACTTTGGCTTCTCAAAAATCTATAAATAGAGCTACCCCTGTTCAAGATGAGTCCTGTAACTTTTCTGAGGTTGGGAGAAGCACAGAGAATTCTAGAGCAGGTGTGAATACTTTGGAGACCAGGTCAGATCATCATCTTGTGTCTGGTTTAGCCATTGAAGTATTCTTCTTAATCTTCCTTAACTAAATCATAGTATTTCATATGGTGATCATAAGAGAAATAATGTTCATGAACTGTATTTTTATGAAAATTAATCAAAAATTGAAGTTTTTTAAAGAATTGAAACAAGACCATGAACTCTTTCATGGACTTCCTTGCCGAAAAGAAGGCTAAGATTAGCTTCCACTTGAAATGTTCCAAACTGGTCCCCTGAAGATAGGTAATTCTCTAGTGGATCGCCTTGAGAATGTTCCAGCACTTACGATGGCCTAACCTCTTATCATCATCTTAGCATCGTTGATGGTTAAAGGTCGAGTGGAAGATGATCTTGGAGTCTCTTTAGCGGTTGGCCCCATTTTAGCAATGGTAATCATTGCTGATACATGAACTGACTAGTATGGTCCAAGAGTCTTCCTCTGCTGACATAAGGTGTGTAACCCATTTTTCCTTTACTGTGAGATGGAAATGATGGGTCCTACTTCTAAGGATGGACCCAAGGGGAAATTGCATTCTTTGGGATGCCCCTGCCCTATATTAAGCATAAGTGGCCCTCTGGATCTTGGCCCTTCTCCTTTCCATGAAATTTCTTTTCCTTTTCCTACTTATCTTGATTGAGGGATCTTGATTCACAATTGGGAGGACATTCACAATTATAAATACATTCATAATTTTGGATGGATTTACGACTGTGTCTTCATTAATGATTGAGCTCTTCTCCTCAATTTAATTCTTTTAGGGATCCATCTTAATTTTATTTTTGTAATTTCATTTTTGTGGTCATTATCTTGGTCCTCATCTATGTACTTTCGTAATGGCTCGAACCTAATTCGCAACATAGAGTTTCTGAACTCTACCTTGGTCTCGGCTTGGTACTACCTTTGGAGGGCTCTAAGAGTCTTAGTAGTGAAGGCCCCCTTTCTTTTCTCCTTTTGGAATTTGCTTTCAACATTAGTCAAGGGTTCCTTTGGAGTTTCATTATTTTTTATCTTCTTGTAATTGGTTATTAGTATTGAAAGTGATGGGCTCTTGTTATTTAGTTTTAAAATGTCCTTTATGGGCACTTTGGCCCTTTGGTAAACTCCCTATAGTGTTTAGAGTCCTTTAGTCTTGAGTGGCCTTTTAGTGTTCTACGATTGGTTTTCCTTGATGACGACTGAGTTTTTCTGAGCAATTTCCTTGATATTTTAACAAGGCAATCTCTAGGAATTTAGCCCAGGTTTGACTATCCACCTAATTCATGGTGAAGGTACTTGTGGTTGTTTCCTTTCTTCAGAAACTTGAGAAGTATCTTCCCTTGTCATGCAAGAGACTGAGAGTACAAAAACCAGCTTAGAGTCCTTAGGGACATAGGTCTTGTAAATGGTTGCTGAACTAGCCTTCAAAGGCATAGACAAAGCTTGTTGGTGAGATGAAGAAGGCAGGGTCATTCCTCCTTGTTGGAGGGGGCGTGCCAAAACAACCAAAGTGGTGGCTGGTCGTCATGAGGAAACCACTTTAGTCCAAGTTTTTTGTCCCATAGTAGGTATAGATAAGGGTTCTCATAGGGCACAAAGAAGAGCCTCCATGGTTGTAGCTTTGCTGTTGAGAATCCTAAAGAGAGTCAAAGTACCCATTATTACAATAGAATGAGAACATAGATGAGAGGAGAGGGAAATCCCACTGGGTGTGCCATAAATTTGTAACACCAACTTTTGTTTCTTTAAGGTTGAAACCTTAATATTCAAACTACACAATGTTTAGGGGCTCGTTTATTGTTTTTGTAGTGGGGACTATCACTCCAAGCTTCCCTATGAAAGCTTGTTAATTACTACTACCTTTAAGGTAACACACCTCTGATTCACTACTCATTTCTCAAATTGTAAAAGGACAATCAACATAAAAGAAAGGGAGAAAAGAATGAAATAGAGGAATGGAGCTTTTATTAATGTATTGGCCAAGATGTAGCGCTTATATATATATATGTACAACACACGGTTACGACTGATCCACTAACTTACCTTCTCATTTTAGTGGCTCCTAGTTCTTGAGTTGTGGTTGTCTTCTTTGAACCTCCTAGAGGTTTGATGGACGTGTAAGGCTTTTAGGAATACGAAACCATGAAACTTGAAGTGGCTTAGGGAGGAAAGTGTGAGGAACTTGACAAAAACGTGAGATTGCTTGAGTGTGAGTGAATTGAAAAGCTTACCCAGCATGTAGATGGTTGGGTATTTATAGAATGAATTGCAATTGAACCTAGACCCCTTCTAGGAGTTCAATCAGTGTTGGTTTTTCGCTTATCTTTTAGTAGTTTGTAGATTCAAGACTCCTTACTCATATGAGAAACATAATGATGTGGTCACTTATGTGACGTTCTTCCAACTTGATGTAAAATCACTCGTCTAAGAGAAAGTCCACATCTTTGTAGGACTAAACCTATGGCTTTTATCTGATCTCCTAATTATAGGGTTTCTTGAGATAAAAGAGTTTAATTGTAGAAGGAGACCTATTTGTGTGGGATTATACCTCTTTGATGACCTGTATGATTTGGAGGAGTTTGCACGCATTGGAATTATCCATTAATCTCTTGTGTGTCTAAGGACTGAAATCATGTTGGTCTCAATTCCTTGATGGTTGAATCATAGAATATAACAACTTTGAGTTTCCACCCATCGTTAGTTGCAAATCCTCTCTTAGGCACGAATCACTTAATTGCAATAGGGGTACAGTCCTGAACAGCTCATGTCTATTTAGGAAATCACTACTAAATTATTTTTTTGAGAGTAGTTTAGTAAATTTGTTTGAGGTAATTGTGGAGAAAGAAGGAAGCCAAAATCTAGAACAACCGCTTCTCAAATAGTGTAAACAAAGTCACACTAGCCTAATGACTCACAACCAAAAAGAAGAATCAAAATATATGAAGATATGGGGAAAAAATGAATATTAATAGTCATCACTTCCCCCATATCTTGGAAACAATACATCACTTATAAGAACCACCACTTACACAAGATATGGAGCTTGGAGATGAGTTGGATTTTCACTTCACTCTATGGTTTTGGAGGAGCTTTTCGAAGGATATTTCAAAGGAGGATTGTTGGAGAAAACCACCTATGAGGTATATATAGATGTTAGAAAGAGAATGATGCATAAACCAACACTTAACATGAAGTTTTCAATGGTTTTTCATGGGTAAATGGAAGAAAAATGGGATTGCATGAGAACTAGATGAATGAATATGGGAAAGTGGATTTACTTGACTAAGACTTATGGAGGCAAGGGAATGGTTGAATGGAGATTGATGTTGTGCATGGGAAATGAAAGGAGGTTGCATAGGAAAGGGAATAATGTGATAAGGGAGGGAACAAAGAACTACATGATGATAAGTTCCAATGAGGTGAAAGTTTTCAAGAAAAGTGTAGTGAAGTGACATGTGGCATCCAAGTTTGAAAGTGGGGCCCAATTACAAAATGACCAAAAGACCCCTCAAAAAGAAAATTACAATTACAACCTCACTATATCACTTAAAATAAAATGAACTAGAAGATATACTTTAAAATTTTAATAATAATTTTTTTGTGTCAACAATTCATAGTCTTTGGATACTGTTCGGCCTGTTAGGACCTGTCTGGCCTAACAAGTTGACACATCACCCAAATAGGAGGTCAGACATGACTGTTTGATGATGCATCGAGCTGTTATGCCAGACAGATCCTAACAGGCCATGAAGCCGGACAGGATCCCAACCACACCAGATAATAATGGTAATACATGGTGAAGGAAAAAAATAAAATTCTTATCATAAAAGAAAATCCATAAAAGGAAAGAAATATATCACAAAAGAAAATAAGGAAATAAATTAAAAAATATCATAAATATTTTGAATATCATGATAGCTTGAAATTAAGACATAGCACGAGACAAAGGATCCTTTTCAGTTAAACAAAAAACCTAGCATCAGGTGAGTTGGTGTAATTCACTTATTTAAAGTCATCTTCTGCTCTTTCGTGCTCTTCATTCTTTTCAATCAGACAGTCATTCAGAGATGGCGGCAAAGGAAGAAATATTGCAAGGGCAAGCAGAAATCTGAAAATTCATGTTTAACTTTGTCGAGTCCATGGCTGTCAAGTGCGCGGTGGAGCTTGGCAAATCTGACATAATAAGCGACCATGGCCATCCAATCACCTTATCGGAGATTGCCGTCGGCATTGGCTCTCTTTCTCTTGATATCGATTACCTTTATTGTATAATGAGGTTATTGGTGCGAAAACGCCTCTTCATCTCACAACCCAACCCGAAAGGAGGCGATGCTCTCTATGACCTAACCCAGTCCTCCAAATGGCTACTACGAAATGCTGAGCTGAGCCTTACACCCTTGTTGCTACTACAGACCCATCAGTGGCTATTTGCTCCGTGGCATTACCTGGGCGAGTGTGTTAAGGAAGGCGGCACAGCATTTGCCAAGGAAAATGGTATAGAGATATGGGACTTTGCTAGGGCGAATCCTGAGTTCAATAAGGTTATTCAACGAGGGCATGGCATGCACAGCAAAGATAACTTTGAACGCAATTTTGGAGGCATATAAAGAAGGGTTCGCTGGTATAGGAACACTGGTGGATGTTGGAGGAGGGACTGGAACGGCAATGAGTGAGATTGTGAAGGCACATCCACATATACGAGGGATTAACTTTGATCTACCACATGTTGTTGCGACGGCACCCGAGTACCTGGGTGTCTCCAATGTAGGAGACATGTTTGAGGCCATACCCCAAGGTGACGCTGTCTTCATGAAGGTATGTATGGCCTTTGTTTTCGAAACAATAACTTGTGGGTTTATTTATTTATTTTTTGGGCTAACTTGTGTTCTTTAGTAAACTATTACTTTCCTTTCCCAAAGATTGCTTTCCCAATATTCACCATGGATGAGAAGCTTTAGGGCATCATCGAGGTCAAAAAAGCTATTTTCCCTTTTGGTTTGTATGAAGGATGGAGTTATTTAAAAAAAAAAAAAAGGGGTGAATGAGGAATTCAAGCCCATGCCCAAAACACTAACAGTGTTCTTTGCTCCTATGCTATACGCTTGAGGAAAACAAGTCCAAAACATTTGGCCCATTGTGTCTAGGTCCCGTTGAGGCCCATTTATGACCATTCTGGTCTTTTCTACGCCCAATAGTCTCTATGCATACGACAAATAGAGTCCTAGTACAAGTGTGGTCCACATAAACCATACACATCAGGTCCAAATAGCCCGATACCTAAAGTTCATGAAGATCTAGTCAATCCCTTTCATCCATACAAACATTTCCTCCATCTATATATGGAAAAAAATAATAATAATTCATCAGTAAGGGCATGGCGAGGAGATGTGTGACACAACAACAT
>JAOXJP010128937.1:0-13649 GCA_025762735.1 Platanus orientalis | reverse complement strand
TATATATATATATATATATATATATATATTTGATGAACTTTGATTCTTGAATATGGGCACTTCTTATTGTCACTTGTTTATCAGGTTCAGAAGCACTTCCAATGGAATACACCTCCTATCAAATATGATGCATTCCATATGGTCATGTATGAGCTTTGGTTGCGGCACCATGTCATCAAGTACTAAAATACTAGAGGATATGCCATTTTTTTTGTGCACACTTGGAGTGCCTGCACCAGTCACACAAAGTTAAAGAGAAGGAAGGTTCTCTAATCTCACCTGGTCTCAGTAGATCCAGAAGCTTGAAAATTGGTGCCTTTCACTTTTCCTTTCATAAAATTTTGAGCAGAAGAGACAAATTTTAACTCAAAGTAAATGGTATGGGACGTTCACGCACGAGGTGCTGTTTCTGTAATGAAAATATTATATCTGAGAGGAATCTACACAGGCATACCAAGTGCATGTAATGGTTGATAGATCTCCCAGTCCCCACAGATGGCTTAGAGCGTTACCCTTTCATCTTAGACCTGCTAAAAATTTGTAAGTGGCATCTGATCTTTGTGTTATTCACTAATTTCTTTTTTCTTCTTTTTTAATCTTTCAAGGTTCCTTTTATTCATGTTTAGTGTATATGTACACTCTTTTACTGTTGCTCCTTCAAAAGTTGCCAGGAAATTGTTTGTTACTTTTCCACGTGAAAATTTTCTCTTCTTTTATATATCCTAAATGACCTAATCCTTCCAGCTTGGTTTCCATGGTTGCTACGCCTTCCTAGACATACCTGAGTAGCATACATCACCATCAATGTAAGCCCTAGGTTCTTTTTTGTTAGCTACTTGTCAATTCTTAGTGTCTCCGTGGCAGTCAACCCTGGACGACTTTAAGTCAATTATTAGGGTATGGTCATCCAATTGATCAGGATCCAAGGAGGAATTTTTCCTATATAATTTCTCGACTTGCAAATCGATTATAGGGTGGTGGTTGTCCAGTTGATCTGGATCCAAGACAGGATTGTTCATATATTGATTTCTCGGCTTATAAAGCGAGTAATCTAATAGAAGACTGTTTTTTACAAATAATAACAATAATATTGATGGTGAAAAATACCATGACCCAATAAAAACGAGACCCGGGAGAGCGACCCTACAAGGAAAAGACCTGGGGGCCCCCGAAGATTCTAGCTTTTAGCCCCCACGACTGCAGAGATCGAAACCCTGACCACAAACCAGAATCGCCCTACAGCTACTCGAGTGATTGTGTCAACAATCCCGACCCTCATCTATGGCACTCGACACTTAAAAGTCGCCCGGGGCCCCGAGGCTTCCAATCCCTAACAAGGCCCTGGATGCCAGGGGCAACGATCCCGACTGAGTCAGCCTAAGGATGAGCATGATTCGAAAACCGTTATATGGAGTGCATAACTTCTATAGCAGATCTGCCGACAGACCTGCCAGTCTTGAGAAACAGGCATGCCTGGAGAAAATGTACCAGAAATCATGGGAGACAAGGACGTACAAGGGTATGGGGGTAGTGATGTGCGAGGGTGGAAGGAGAGAGCGATACGTGGTTTTCATCGCTATTCACCCTAATCCGAGTCTATAAATATAGGCATCGGCTTATTACTCAGAGGAGAGAGGTGAAAAAGCCTTAACAGTAAAAAGGCTCCATTTACAGTCTCCTTGATCTCCCTGACTTGACCGTCGGAGAGCTAGAAGCCGGCCCACCGTCGGCCCTAGCTTCCTGACGCCGTGTTATCTAATGTGTGCAGGAATAGTTCAGTCGAGGACCTGAGCTAACTGTGGACCTTCTGGTTGGTGTGAAGAGAAGCTATTTCTCGGTACGTCATCAAATATTATTAAAATAAAATAGAAGAGACATGTATAAACCTGCTAACTCCTTGACCAAAATATTTGCAACGACAATATCAAGCGAAATTGTAAATCTACTAATTTTAATGGTGGCTCACATACTGCAATGGTAATCATAGTTTGAGGTGTAGCGACTAAACCCACAGTTTACAGAGAAATACGAAAGTAAACAAGAAACACAAAGCAGAAACACAACGATATACGTGATTTGGTTCATAACCTACATCCATGGATGAAGATGGCAATAAATTTCACTATCAACCAAATGAGATTACAAGGAAATCAAGCTTTCAAACCCTAAGCTCCAAATATACCCTTCTGCCCATTTCTATTTATCAAAGTTGAGATACTCTATCAGAAAACCCTAACTCATCTTATATATGTGGTTACATAAAAGATAATTGAATCGGGTTGCGAGTCAGGTTATAAAACGGGTGGAGTCAGGTCAGGTTGGCGGTCGCCTGGACCCCTAAGCAAGAGGTGTGTTGTCCCCTTGCAACCCCCTAGCCTCAATCAGTGGACGCGTGGCTTGATCACCAATACTTTTCTGAGAAATCAGTAACATCTGGAACACAAGGTAGAATTCGAGTTAACACTCAACATGAGGAGAAGCAAAGCCAACATGCAGCTTCAGCCGGTTGTTGCATTTTGCAGACGAAACATCTTTTAACCTGCTATTGCTGTATACTAGCCTGCTGGAGCTTAAAATCAAAGTTGACCTTGCCTATGTTTTCTGACCTGATATGATCAAAAGGGGACATCTAGATTGCATTTCATCTCTCCGAACTGCTAAACCGCTTCCTATTCATAAAATGTGGGGACTGCAACTGCTCATTGTTTGGAAGCAGTAGAATGAGAGGATGTCATCCAAGGATTGTACCAGGACAATCCAGGTGCCACAGTGCATCTTCAACCTCGTTTCCAATTTGCTTATTGTGTTGTTTTCGTATGGCATGACGAGCCAGACGAGTTAGCAACTACGGTTGCAATCTGTGTCAAAAGTTTCACGTTTGTTTGCACCCTTTTTCCCAAAGCGGATTTCCTGGAGCCTTTTTCCCTGGGGCGACCCTGAAGCACTGCCGGGTGACATGTGAGTGGAAAATTGAATCACCACAAAAATTGAATCACTGCTGGGTTTTTTCACTTTTTCTGCCCACGTGTCACCTGACAGCCTGTTGCTTAAAGGTTGCTCCAGAAATCCGATTTCCCTTTTTCCTATTCAATATCATTTATGGTTTTTAGAGAAAGGGAGCAAATTTTCTGTTCCCAAATTTGTCAGTCTTCTTGTCCATACCACAGGCTGACATTGTTGTTGTTGTTGTTGTTTTTTTTTAATAATTTGGTGCCTCTATTTAGGTACTTATTTTTTCATTTGAACACTTTTTTTTTTTCCTGGTTTTAACATTTTAACTTTTAACCCACCCAGCCTTTGTGTGTGAAGACACTGAGGACAGGTAAATTTGGGGACAGAACATTATTTTTCAGAAAATAAAATAGCTGATATATAAGTGAAGGTCTTTTCTCTCACGTATCTTGTGCTTGTGTTGTGTCAAGCATTAGTAAGCCGAGCCCAGGGTGGTGCAGGATATGTACATTTCTCTCAGCATTTAAGATAAGTTGGACTAAGACGTAACATTTAGTTTAATTTAAATAACTTAAAGTCAAAAGTCAGTTATAAGTTTATACAAATGCTATGCTGGTGGAAAATTTTCTGTGCAGGCATACTAGTGCCATGTGGGTATAAATGTGTTTCTCACCTTTGACCTTAGGCGAGTCAACTGTGAGACCGATTATTGTTCCCAGCTGTCTAATAAGCCACCAAATCAAGAGAGATCAGACGATTACAAGGGAGAGGGTTTTTCCCTTTATAAATTCTTTTTGCTTCTAGATCGATGACTTTTTAAAGTTACAAAGCCATGACAATGTCAGAAAAATAAAACTTGTTGAAATAATATTTCATTTGTGAAACAAAGTACTTAGAGCTAATGGTAACAATTCGTGCTGGTGGGTCAAGCTTGTGTGAAGTCAAGCTAAGGGTATATGACCATATGAGTCAACCCAAACCCAACCCATTTATTAATCATGTCAAAGCAAGTCAACTTGCATTAACCTGAAAACGATTACAGTAAACCCTAACCCACTAATTTCGTGTCGAGTTCATGGGTCATGTGACTAGGGTAGCAATTTGTGTTGGTAGGTCGTATTTGTGTTGTGTTAAGGGTATATGATTATATGGGTTAACCCAAACCGTCCCATTTATTAATCAGATCAAAGCAGGCTGAAACATGATTACAATAAACCCTAACATGCTATTTTTGTGTTGGGTTTGCAGGTCATGTCAAACATTGTCATCCCTACGTACAACATGTTTAAAAAAATAACAAAATAAAGATAATGATAATGGTGTTGTAATTCAACATAACAATGACCCAGGATAGTGATGGTGTTGTTGTAGAAACTCAAGATTATATGTTGTTGTAGATATTTGTATCTATTAGATTGGAATCATGAAGATAAAAATTAGCAATAGTCCATTGTTTTCATTTATTTACGATATTACTTTTGTCTGACATGTTTGGTCGATCAAACAAAATGTAATTTTGGACACTAACCCATCCGATCAATCAAAGGAAGCTCGATTGATCAAGCAAAATGAATTCTAGATCGAATACTTTTGATTGCTCGATCGAAGTTTGATGATCAAAGAGTGTTTAGCTTAGGCTCGGCTTGAACCCGAAGCCTAATATAGTGGGCTTGGGCCTAGACCTACCATGGCCCGGTCCATGCCCACCCCTAGGTGCAAGCTTTTGAACAAGAGTTGCATTGATGCTACTTTTAACAAAAGGAATAGTTTTCCTCCAAGTTATATTTGTTGGATTCAAAGTAATAGAGGTGGTTTGGCTTGAGCTTTTGGTCATGTCATGAGTTCAAGAAAGCTGTGTGATTGAGCCATCACCCAATGAGATATGTGGTGATGAGTGTAGACTCAATTTGATCTCTCTAAATAAGATGATTAGTGCTGTCTAACTTAATTGAGAAAAAATTAGTGATGTTTGCAATAGGAAGGGAAATGACGAAGTGGAAGATGACACCATGTGAGAAGGAAGGGAAGAAAAAAGACATTGAATATCAAGGAGAAGATAAAGAGAGATTCAAAGGAGGTGATCCTTTAAGTTGAGGAAGGGATATGGATGGAGCTTACCTCTTCACGGCTAGGTTAGATAAACCTGAGCATTATCACCATGAATGAATAGCCTTGTCTTTGTATCAAGAAACCCTACTCTGATACCAACAACAACAACAACAACAGCCTTATCCCAACTACTCTGATACCATAAAAGCCAAATGTTGATCAAGACTATTTTGGAGAGAATGGCTTGACCAAGGAGTCTAGGACTAAGGTATTCCTAATATAATATTTAATACAATTTGTTGTTTTTGTTGGATCTATGAATCCAATAATTCAAATTAATCCTTTAATTGCACAAACTTGGAAGTCAAGTAATTTCAATTCAATTAAATTAAAACAGAGTAACCCGAGACATAGAGGTTTCGTTATTGCGTTTCTTGAAGATAGTCGAGGCCTCCTATAAGAATGTGTGAGGAAGCGTGCAAAGCTACCTCTGGGATACAACTAAGCTTGGAATCAACTCTTTATCTCTCAAAGGGCTTGCACTACCTGATAGAGATGTATGGTACCTCCCTTAATAACTTATTGACCGTTTTAGGGTCGGGTGTTCAAAAAACGTCTATGAAAAATTGACCAAATTTTCTAAAATTTTTTATAGAGTTTCCCCTTATCAAGTTGTTTATCATATGTGAAAACTGAGTCAAGAAGACATCAACTGAGTGGAAGTTGTTCTACAAGAACATACTTGGTTGAGGTAGTTTTCCAACCTGAGGATGCAAAGCAAGGCTACTCAAGGGAGGTGCTGATCTAAGGGCTATGATGGGCTTTGTGTCTTTCAATGCATACCCAAAAAAGAAAGATATAAGAGGATATAGAAGCCTTCAGTGGCTGCCATTTTCTCCTTCTTCTCATTCTCTTTTCTTCTTTGTTCTCAGTTTCACTCCATGTTTTAAGCCTGATTTGTTGCCTTAGTCCTTGATATGGATTTCAAGTCCATTTCTTTATATTATATAGTGATGATGGGAACCAATCTCATCTTACTAACCACCCATTACGTGTTCAATCCTTAGTGTACATCAATCATTCCAAATTTTGGGGACTAGGTCTTTCCCAAGGTGAGATATGAGCTTTGTATGGGCTAGTTTACTCAACAAGCTTCATTTCGAATATTTTGGGCCATTCACGACTAAGCCTAGTTGTGGATCGGGTTCAGTCACAATCTTGGACTTGACGTGCCTTAGTTACAACCCATGGACCTCAATAGCGAGTCTTTTCCTGAAGGTGGATTGGTAAGTCATGAACTGGCCCAACAACACTTAATCTTGGTCCTTAGCCCCCTGACTCTGATTCAGTCACGGACCTAAGTTAGTCACAACTAACCCAAAATTCGCCCATCTATGACTAAGCCTAACCCATCCAGGACTGATCCTAGTTGCGGATCGGGTTCAGTCGCAAGTCTGGTCTCAATCATGACCCACGACCCTTAGTCACAAGTCCCATCCTGAGGTGGACTAGTAAGTCGCAAATTGGCCTAGCGGCACTTAGTCATGGTCCTTAGCCTAACTCTAGTTCATTCGTCATCGTAGGTTCAATCATGATTAACCTGGCTTCTATAAGAACATATTTGGACCATCAAAAAGGAATCTTGCAACTACAACGATGCCCATGTGAGAAGTGCAAAGTGCGCCGCAAGTGCCCTTGCCCAAACCCTTATCAAAGCCTAAGCTTGTGCTTGTGCATTTATAGATGAGGTTCTATGCACCTCGTTACACTGTAGCTACACGAGAAAGAGTTCTCTCTAAAACACATGAGGTATAGGGGTGGAAAACCTTATAAGGTGCACAAAAAAATTATTCTAAGCCAATTCAAATAAGTTAATAGAATCAATGAGTTAATGGCATTGAATACGCCTATCACTATTATTAAAACTGATGATGCACAAATGATGTTCCTTAGATGGTTGCACAACTAGTCAGATCTGTGAACACCTACGAACAAGAAAGAAAGAACTTCGGTGGGTCACCGGTGCGGTGCTGGCTAAAGTTTCTCTGATGCTAAAGTTAGAGACTCACTTCTTAGCTGAAATTCATGTAGAATTCCTTAAAAAAATTCTCATACCTTCAGAGGACCGGGTGATGTCCTTTTATAAAGTTGGAGGGCGCATGGCTAAGGATTTCCTTACGGATTTTTATCTTGGGAAGAGATCATAGTGCTTGGTCATTAGCTAGAATCTTAGCGTCGAATTATCTGCATGATTCTTGGCGTAGATCTTAGAGTAGATCTTGGAGTTGTTATTGACCTTCTTTATATGATTGGTCAGGTTGGAACGTCACCGTGGACTAAGCTAACCTATTAGGCTAAGCTGACCTAGTAGGCTAAGTCGGCCTGGTTAGCCTAGGTAGAGGCGACATGGTTGGGCCTTAGCTGAGGCGACTTGGTTAGGCTGAGGTGACCTAGTTAGGCCTAGTTGACCTAGTATGCTTCTTACCTATCAGTTTTCCCACATTTTTTTAGTTTAGTGCCAAGTTTTTGTGGTATGAGGCCGAGCCGATCTAGTTAAACCAAGATGGCTTGGTAGGATTCTTACTTATCGATTGCCCCCCATTTTTTGAGTTTGGCGCCGAGTTGTTTTGGTATGAGGCTAAGCTGACCTGGTAAGCTAAGCTGACGAAGTATGTTGAACTCCTTATCAATTGCCCCCATTCCTGAGTTTGGTGTCAACCTGACAAAATGAATTCAGATTGTTGCTTTGCAAGGGATGATGTCAACGCCTTTTGGTATTTAGCGATTACTTCTCTTAGGAAGCAATAGAGCACATTTATTATGTCATCCGTATTGTGACGATTACATTCATCTTTTTCACACATCATTCCTATTTGATATGAGTGGTCTTTCAATCCTTAGCTAGGTTGTCTGACCAATTGTTGACTTGGTCATTCGGCGTAATCCCTAGGTGCTCGTTCCTTTGCCTATTTCTCTTATTTGTACATTAGGTTGTCCCTCTACTGATAAAGTCAGGTTAGTTTTCACAACCCTGGGCTAGTCTCGTGGCCTGAATGCCCTATTTCAAGGGTGAGGTTGATCTTATAACCTTGGGCCAGTTTTGCCTGATCATCCAGTCTTAGGGGTGAGGTCAGTCTCATGACCTTAGGCCAATTTGACCTAAATGCCCTGTCTCAAGGGTGAGGTCAGTTTCATAACCTTGGGCCAATTCGTTCTGAATGTCCCGTCTCAGGGGTGAGGTTAGTCTCATGATCTTGGGCTAGTTTAGCCTAACTGTCCCATCAGTCTCATGGCCTTGGGCCAGTTTGGCTTGAGTAGTGGGCCAGTTCAGTTTGAGTAACTTTGTTTTTCTCATATGTTATCGTAGCGAGCGAGTTGGTAAATATTGCTCTCAGCGTGTCGGCGGATTCTTCTTGAAGTGAGTCAGCAGGCCTTGTTCTCAACTAGGATCAATCTAAATTTAGAATCCTTTTTGCTTGTTGGGCCTGCAAAACATTCAATATGACTAAAAAATAACATATTTTTTTAATAAAAAAGAATACTCTTGACTGATCTACAAAGTAGCTAGGGGGTAACATCTTCCGAAGGGATGGTCATTTGGTAGGTCTCTAGTGGGGGCGATCTTCTTCCTGGCATCCAACCTTCAATTTTCCCTTCTCTCTCCTCGTACTAGCTATTGGCATGATTAAGGTCTTCTCTCTACCGACTATCCCTTTCTCCGCTTATGGGTTGGTAAGATAACTAAATTCTCATCAAGCGGAGGAAAAGCACGAAAGAGGAAAGTTAGTTAAAATTTTTAATTATTGAACCTTGATTGGAAAAACAAGGACTTGCTTAGATTATGAGAGACACCAATATGTGGTAGTCCGAGCCGACCTGGTAGGCTTCTCCCCTATCAGTTGTCACCCATTCCCAGGTCTCAAGGGTTTCCTTATACTGGCTCTTAGCATAATTAAGGTCCTCTCTCTACCAACACTCCCTTTCTTTGGTGGCGGTACGTGGTAGGTTGAGCCGAACTAGTTTAGGCCAAGCTGACCTGATATGCTTCTCCCCTATCGGTTTCCCCCCATTTTCAAGTCTCAGGGGTCTCCTTGTACTGGCTCTCAACATGATTAAGGTCTTCTCTCTACTGACTCTCCCTTTCTCTGATGCTGACACATGGTAGACTGAGTCTATCTGGTTTAGGGCAAGCTGACTTGGTTAGGCCGACCTAACCTGGTAAGCTTCTCCCTTATTGATTTTCCCTATTCTCGGGTCTTAGGGGTCTCCTCGTATTGTCTCTTGGCATGATTAAGGTTCTCTCTTTATCGACTTCCCTTTCTCTAGCACCGATAGGTGGTAGGCCGATCCGATCTGGTTTAGGCCAAGCCAACCTGGTAGGCTACTCCCCTATTGATTGCCCCCCATTCTTGGGTCTCAGGGGTCTCCTCATATTAGATCTCATCATGATTAAGGTCCACTCTCTATCGACTCTCCCTTTCTCCAGCACCAACAAGTGGTAGGCCAAGCTGACCTGGTAAGTTTCTTCCCTATTTGTTGCCCCTCATTCTCAGGTCTCAAGGGTTTCCTTGTACTAACTCTCGGCATGATTAAGGTCCTCTCTCTACTAACTCTTCCTTTCTCTGGTGCTAACACGTGGTAGGCCGAGCTAACTTGGCAGACTTCTCCCCCATTAGTTGCCCCTATTCCAGGGTCTCAGCTTTCTCCTTGTATTGGCTCTTGGCATGATTAAGGTCCTCTCTCTGTTGACTCTTCCTTTTTCTAGTGTCGGAACTTGGTAGGCTTCTCATTTATTGTTCCAAAATGGCCACCCTAAATCCATCTTAATCAGGGTTGTTCTATATGGTGTAATCTCCTTAGTTGGCGGTGGTAGCAGTATTTCGCCAGGCATCCATGGATCTGGTTTCTACCATGCAACCTTTGTCACTAGGGGATGACTGTCATGTTTCCCACAGATGGTGCCAATTGATGATGCATGAATGGTGCACCTCAGATGGTTGTATGATCAGTCAGATCTGTGAACACTTGTGAACAAGAAAGAAAGTTTCTCCGATGTCAAAATTATAAACTCATTAAGACTCGCATCTTAGCGTAAATTAAGGTAGAATTCCTTAAAAGCTTTCTTACACCTTTGGAGGTTTGGGTGATGTCCTTTTATAAAGTTGGAGGGGCATGTGGCCAGATATTTTCTTATGGATTTTTTGCTTGGGCAGAGATCATGGTGCTTGATAGTTGGTTGAAATCTTGACATCGGATTCTCTGCATGATTCTTGGCATGGATCTTAAGTGGATCTTGAAGTTGTTATTGACCTTCTTTATGTAATTGGTTAGGTCAGAGTGTCATCGAGGACCGAGCTGACCTATTCGGTTGAGTCGACTTAGTTAGGCTTAGGCCATGGCCAAGGTGACCTGGTTAGGCCAAAGCGACCTGGTTTAGGCCAAGTTAACGTAGTAAGCTTCTCACTTGTCGGTTTCCCCACATTTCCATGTCTGATGCCAAATTGTTTTGGTATGATGCCAAGTCAACCTGGTTAGAATGACCCAACTTATTAGGCTGAGTTGGCTTGGTAGGCTTCTCACCTATTGATTGCCTTCCATTTCTGAGTCTGGTGCCGAGTTGTTCTGGCATGAGGCCAAGTCGACTTGGTAAGCTAAGCTGACAAAGTGTGTCAAACTCCCTATCAAAAACCATCAATAGAAATGAGGTGATAGGTAAGATTATGGTCAAGGGATCCTAATAGGACCTTTTTAGTTCTCGTAATTCAAAGGGGGAGAATGTTATACGAAGAACTGGAACAAGGTGAATGAAATGGAGTGGTTCTTTTGAAATGTTGTATGGTGGACTCATGTCAATAAAATTAAAGGAAAAATGTTATTAAATGATTATAATATGATTGATATTTTATTGAAGTAAATATTCTGTGATGAAAAGTATGTGATATCTGTGAGCATGCTATAAACTGACAAATGGTGTATTTGGGGTTAAAAGCATAATGTATTCAGTTGAATAGGTAGGTGGCTAAAAAGAGGCACCAAATTCAAAAAAAAAAAAAAATAATCATCTGAGGCATTCTTATTTTATAGAGCCAGAAAAATGTTCTATCCATAGTGTTTAAGGTGATTTATAAACTGACACGTGTTGTTTTGGAGGGTTAAAAACATCCAAAAAGTACTTCGTCAAAAAAGTAAGTGTTCAAAAAGAGACCAAATTTGAAAACACATCATGTGTCAACACAGATAATACCAAAATGCCTAGCAATCATGAGTGGTGAGACAAAGAAAAATATAATTGCTAGAACTTAAGTGACAACAAGTAACAACATAAAGAAATGTTGGCTGAGTTGGCGTGGTCATGTATAGTGAAAACCAACAACTACACTACTTAGAACTTGAATGGAATGATATGGTGTAAGTTGAAGTATTTGACTGGAGAAAGGAGAAGATACAAAAATGGAAGGGGTGAAGGGGGGAAGGGATCCGTAATGACAATGGCATGGTAACTGATGCCAGTTAGGAGGACTTATGCTAATCTAATATCTAATGTAGGATGTAGAGCATGTCTATTCTATCAACCCTTGGAATGTAATCAAATCAATAATGTTGCACTGGCTCTAACTGTAGAACTCAGGTGTATTCCATTGCCAAAAAATAGAACTCTTCATGGTAAAGTTAAAAAACCTAGTGGAAAATGGTGTTCTATGCACGCAGTGCTTGGATTTTGGGAAGAAATTTAAAATTTTTGACAATGTAACATGAACTTAACACCAACACACGTTGACAGCAGAGGATCCTTTGTCGGGCTGTCAATTAATTGCTTTGTATTTAGTTAGATGACATGCCTAACTTGTCCAGCCGAAATATGGATGGGTTTGGTAAGTTAAGCCTTGGGCTGGGCTGAGTTCGATTCCAAGTTTTAGGCCTGAAGTGATTTTTGGGCCAAGCTTGGACAAGCCTTAGCCTAACCTAAACTACTATACTCGTTCTGTATATATTTACAAGATATATTATATAAATAAATAAAACTAACATTTTATTAAATGACAATACTTTTTGTTGGTAAATAATTTAATGATGGTACTTTTTTACTTTTTTTTTGGTCATAAGTAAATTATTATAAAAGAAAAGAGCGATTAGTCTGGGGCAGCCCCCAAACTGGTACAAACATCAGTGAGGATCGGCTCAAGCAACCAATTGGGAGGATACTCCACCCATTCCTCTTTAGATAAAGATAAAGATGCCTTGCTAACTAAAATATGGGCTGGTTTGTTTGCATCTCTTCTAATCCAAGAGAAAGAGATGTTGCCAAACTGACTAGCCAAGAACTTACAATCCTGATTAATACATTTATCAGTCCACGGACATGAATCAATATTGTTCTTAAGGGCTGAAATGACCTCCCAACAATCACCCTCTAAGACACAGTCCTTCGCCCCAAGGGATAGGGCTTTAAGGAGTCCAACTCTAGCAGCAAGACCTTTAGCTATAGGAGCTGAATTTGTGAAGAAGCCCGGCTTCGCCAGGGCCATAAAAAAGACTCCCTCGTCACCATGAACAATAATACCAATGCTGGCGTCATTCGAGGAAGGAGAAAAGGCCGCATCGAAATTGATCTTTACGCATCCAATAGGTAGGGGAGACCAAAAGGAAGTAGTCAAGCTCTCTCCATCAACATTAAAACTTCTACAAGCGGATTTGGATTCCTTAAGCAACCTATAAGCATTTGAAAAAATGTTAGAGAAGTTCATGCATTTTTCTAAAAAAAAAAGCACATTACGGGCTTTCCATATAAACCAAGATAGAATAGCAATGAATGAGATAGTATCCATTTTTTCCTCTTTGGACGGAAAAGACATATCAAACCAACTCCTAAACCAAACGCCAAAGGATAGGAAAGTATTGAAATTAGATCTAATCGCCAAGTGGGAAGCAAACCAGATTTTGACACTATTTTTATAAAAGAGAAGGCAATGGGCCGTGCATTCCTTAGGATCATTACATCTAATACAAGAGGGATCAATATTAATGTTCCTAAATCAGAGATTTTGCCTCGTGGCAATGGCTTCTTTACAAGCCCTTCAAATAAAGTGCTTAACCTTTTGAGGGGTAGGGAGACCCCAAAGCTTACTCTAGTGGGAGGTCATGTTCATGGGTTGAGAGTGGTTGGAAGGAAGAGGTTGGGATGGGGAAGGATGGCAATGAAATAGGTCAATTTGACCGAGAATATGCCCTTTTTATCGAAGTGCTAAATCAACTCATCTTCACCATCCCGGATGCTTAAAGGAATTCTTGAGATTTGGTTATGAACTTCAAGGAAAAGAATAGAAGAAATAGAAGTAAAGTCTCATTGTCTAGTGTTGTGATCTATGATGTGCCTCACTAAAGAAGGGGAATTAGAAGAAGGATTGATCCCAATCTTAAAATCCCTCAAAGATGGAACCCACGGTTCCTTTCAAATTCTAACCCGGTCTCCATTACCAATTTGCCACCTAAGCCCTTTGACAAGCAAAGCTTTACCTTTTTTAATACTCTTCCAAGCCCATGAAGAATTATTTTGAGATATTGAGTCAAGAAAGTCACTCCTAGGAAAGTAGAGGGATTTAAAAAGGCCGACCCAAAGGGCATTGGGATTCCTAAGGATTCTCCAAGAT
>JAOXJP010128926.1:0-13649 GCA_025762735.1 Platanus orientalis | reverse complement strand
ATCAGTGCCAAAAAGTGAAAAAAAAAAATCCCAAAAGTGTATATCACTTTTTTGGTGTTGTTGTGTCAGCCCTAATGTCATTCCAACTTTAGACACTTTCTAAGTTGTCGTACCAAATCCTAGCTCATTGTATTCATGATGCATGATAAGTACAAAAAGAGTTTGAATCATCTCATAAGAGCGGTGAGGATTTTATACGCTGACCCCTAACTTGTGCCGACGTCTGCCAATGGTCAAGTAGGCAGAAATATCAGCGCCGAAAGTGATTTTCACTTTTTGGGGGATTGTGTAAATCACTTCTGATGCTGATGTGGCCACCCTTTGACCTAGGCGTTTGCATACGCCGAGCGTAGAAAAGCCTCACCACATCAGAGAGGTCACCAATAGGACTTGGTTGCAACCAACTACCCCTACATCCAATCCAGAGCCTATACTTCATGCACCCAATGTTTCTCTCTATGTGCATGGGGAATGTCACCAACCCTCATGGAAATTTAATACCCCCCATTCCCTTACCGCCAGTCCATTTACAAGAAGCATCTCTTCAGCACCTCAAGCAGCAATGGCAGCAACAAAGGCATGACACCAATTTTGAAGCCTTCCAATCTCTGGTTCAACTCTAGGAGACAAATCCAGCTCCAATAACCAAGTCATCCACACAATGCATATCACCAACAAGCTATTCCAACAAAGAGGCAGACCCTAATGCTTGAAAATGGATGGTAGGCCCAGAACAAGAGGAATCCAATGCAAAATGATTACTTCTTTTGCCAAAAATATCTCAAGTACACATACAACAACTTTTTGTTTATTCCTTTCACTTCAATTGTCTAATGATGGACCAATCATGTCCATCCCAGCCACCAACACTCCCATTTCCCAAAAAAGAAAAAGAAAAAAGGACCTAGACATCAAGCAAGGACCAAACACAAAGTCATAAGGGGAAACCTAGATGCAAATCATCCCTATAGGCCCAACACCATAGGAAACAACGGCCTTCCCAACCTCAATCTTCCAGCTCTAGAAAATAACCTTAACCCATAGTGTGCACCAAAGGGTGTGTCTGTAGCTTTACAGGCACGCCCTTCACCATGATAACTTTGGGTTGAAATTGTTGAGGTTGCGGGAATTCCCCGACAGTTTGCCGAATAAAAGAGTTTATACACTCCCAAAACCCGACTATTGTATTCCTAGCTTAAACAAAAGCTCCGGCACAACAAGTGATCAATAAACTAAGAATGCAACGTGAATGGAATGCAATTGGTAGTGATGCAATGGGTAACTCAGGAGGACTGCTCCTACTGTGGAGAAAATCTATTCAGTTGAGGATTATTGAAATTACTACTTAATGGATTGTCTATTCTATGGACAATACTAATCCACATTATCTTGGAACATGTGTTTTGTTATATGATGAACCAAACCAGATGCTTCAGACCACCTTCTGGCCAAATTTTGTCAACCTCATCAATTCCCTCAGTGGCCTTATAGTTGTGCTGGATGACTACAATTGTCTGTGGTCTGCTATAGAGAAAAAAGGTGGTCAACCAATCTGAGTTCAGGACATCTTGTATAACCTGAATATCCTCGACCAATGTCGGCTATTGATATGAGAAGTAGAGGTCCCCCTCACACCTGGACAAATGGTCAACAATTTCCCTGTAGAATTTCAGAGCGAATAGACAAAGCAACAATTAATAGCTTATGGAGACTTTAATTTCCAAATGCTTCCCTTCAGGTCCTTCCATTATCTGGTTCAAACCATCATCCTATTTTGCTCCAACTCTCACCCCCTTTGGGGCGATTCTCCCCAAAACCTTTCCAATTTGAATGGTTTTTTACCAATTATGAGTAGTGCAAACAAATTATTGAAGAAGTCTGGCAATCCCCAACTAAAAATTTGGTCCAAAAACTAAACAATCTTATCCGCCCTCTCAAATTTTAGAGTTGACATACTCTAGGTGAGAATAAAAAGAAGATCGAGGAGTTGAAACATCAAATTCAATCATTTCTCTAGAATCCCAACATTATAACTCAACATCCTTCCTTAACTATCTTCAACTAGTAGTTGGACACCCTCCTTCGGGACGAGGAAATTCGTTGGGCCCAAAAATCTCGTTTGGATTGGTTAAAATTCGGGGATAAAAACACAAAATTATTTCATGTATCGATGATTATCCATCGTCAGTGAAATAGAATTTAGAAAAGTAAAGACCAGGATGGTACTTGGACCTCCTTAGAAGCTTAAACTGAAGATGTCTTAAGGACTTATTTCTCTAGACTATTCACTACAACAACTCCCACTCTCTCAGCCATTAAAGTAGTAATGGATGATATCCATCACCGGTTAACAAAGGAAGATATCCAGATTCTTGAGAAACTATTCTTTTCTGAGGAGATTCGCATGGTAGCTATGAATCTTTGACCCTCTAAAAGCCTCGGGTCTTGATGGTCTTCAAGCAGGATTTTATCAGAAGTACTGGAATATAGTGAGTAATGATGTTGTGAATTTTGTTTAAGATATTTTAGTGAGAAAGGAAAATTTAACAAGTCTCAAGAAAACTTTCATTACTCTCATCCCCAAAGTTAAGTCACCCATGGAGCCTAGCCATTTTCATCTAATCAACCTATGTAACGTGATATACAAGATAATTTATAAAAAGGTTTGCCAATCGATTGAAGGTGATTATAGAAAACTTGATCTCTCCCAACCAATGTGCTTTCCTCCTAGACTGGCTTATATCTGATAATATCTTATTAAGCCATGAAATTTTCCATCATATGAGAACTTATAAGAGTAAGGAACACTGGATGGCCCTCAAGCTTGATATGAGAAAGGCTTCTAATAGGGTAGAATGAGATTTTCTGATCAATATAATGGCAACAATAAGTTTTTCCCCAAAATGGTGAACATGGATTTATCAATGCATATCCTCTCCAGTTTTTCAAATTCTTATCAATGGATCCCCAGGCAAACCATTCTACCCGACATGTGGTCTTAGGCAAGGTGACCCCTATCTCTATACCCTTTTCTCCTCACCTTTGAAGGACTCTCTGCAAGGCTCACTACTGCTTCCCAAAATGGTATTCTACAAGGCATAAAAATTTGCAAAAGGTGTCCCCAAATATCATATCTTCTCTTTGCAGATGATTGTCTTATGTTCTTTAAAGCAAACATTCCAGCTGCCACCAATATTTTTCAATGTGTTGATCTTTTTTAGCAAGCGTTTAGTCAGTAGATCAATTATGACAAGTCAAAAATTTTCTTTTGCCGACAGATACCTATGGATGTGAAGCACCCAATAGTCTACCTCCTAAAGATATCTAATTCTTCTTGTGCAGGTGCATATCTTGGTTTACCTTCGACTATTGGTTGAAAAAAGAATGAGCTTTTTAGCTACATCATGAATAGGATGATCACAAACTTTAGCATTGGAAGAAACAACTTCTACCATAAGGAGGTAAGGAAATTCTCATCAAAACAACAACCTCATCCATGCTAGTTTATGCTATGTCATCATTCCTCCTACCTTTCTCCATAAGTTCCCAAATTGACAAAAGAAACAACAGTCATTCTGGTGGGGCCAGAAAAATCATGAACGCCGTATCCATTGGCTTAGGTGGGCCAAATTAAGGACTCCAAAAATGAATAAGGGGATGAGATTCAGGGACCTAAAAGCCTTTAATTAGCCCTCCTTGAAAAATAAGAATGGAGACTTATCCAATTTCTAAATTCATTGTGTACCTAGGTTTTGAAGTCATTTACTATCCCAAAACTCACTTTCTACGTAATCCTATTCAATGATCGGGGTCCTGGGGTTGGCAAAGCATTCTACAAGGGACGAATATATTTTAGAAACATTGCATATGGGTTATTGGTAATGAAGCCTTTGTGGATATTTGGAATGATACTTGGATTCCGTCTTTGGTGTCGGGGAGACTCAGTTCTCCAAATCCACAAATTCCTTCCCTCCAAATGGTATGCTCTTTAATTGACCCATCTACCCATAAATGGTGTCTTGACAGGATAACACCTTATATTATTTCATCTGAACTGGCAACAATTAATGATATTATAATTTCGCCTCACTTAAAGAAAGACCATATAGTGTGAAAACTAGACAAAATGGGACAATTCTCAATTAAGTCTAGTTATGCATTGCTAGTATCAAACCATGCTATAACACCTTCTTCAAGTCACACAAATGTATAGAAATCAATATGGAGATCCTCCATGCCCAATAAAATCAAAATATTCCTTTGAAGAGCTTGTTAGGAATCATTCTTGGTGCAGAATAATCTGAATTCAAGAGTGTAACACATCTCCCCTCTATGCCTCCATTGCCACCATCCCTAAGAATCAACTATCCACTGTTGTGTTTGATGCCCATTTGCTGAAGAAGTTTAGTATCACCATCAACTCCCTCCCTCGTTAATTCACTCCACCCATACCACGTTCATTGAATGGTTCATGACTGTTCTCGCCTTTAAAGGTACCTCAAAAGAGGTCACTAATAGCCTCTTACTCAAAGTCTCTCTTGGGTATTGGCTAATATGGTGTTCTCGCAATGATGTCTGCTTCAATGCAAGAGTAGTTGATTCTCATTCTATTGTTCATCGATTTTATACGTCCCTCAAGGACCTTAAGGAGTGTGCCATCCAACATAATTCCTTCTCAATAAAAAGGTCTCATTCCAAGCAGAAAATGAACTAGACTCCTCCTCCAAAAGGTGTCATTAAAGTTAACACATATGCAGCATGTCCAAAATCAATGGAAAAAATTTTGATAGCAGCATTTGCTCATGATGATGTAGGAGTTATGGTTGGTTCGGTGATAGTAGAGATGGATGTAATTCCGGTGTTAACAACTGAACTCAATTCTATTATGTGGGGATTAAAGTTAGCTCATCATCTTTCTACCAACAAACTCATTTGGGAATCAGATTCAGCTGTAGCGGTGGATTACATCACAGAGCCACTAAATCGATGCCCATAGTCATTGAAATCTCTTTTTGTTAATATAAAGGAAGCTTCTGAGCAGTTTCAATTATGTAATATTTTCTATGTAAATCGTGTAGCAAATTTTTGTGCTCATGAGAAGGCCAAAGTGGGACTCCGTCGTCTCCACAGGGGTAGTGGTGGAATTCGTTGGTCCCTCCCGGGCTCCTCTTCTTTTGCTCGCTTCTAATATAAGTATTCATTTTCCCAAAAAAAAAAGAAAGAAAAGAAAGAGAGATATATCACGCCAGGACCAATCAACGTATGACATGTTGTTTATCAAAGGTACTTTGTAAAATCCTCCAACCTAACTGGATATATAATTTGAAATCCCATGTATTTCTGTTGAGTCAACAATGGAAAAACCCTAGAGATTAATAGTCTAATTTTCAGGTGGGATTTGGTGTGACCCCTAAAGTTAACCTAAGATAGGACTGACATTAGGGGCCAATACATAGCATTAAAAAAGTGATTTACACTTTTTTTAGGATGGTTTTTGATGATGTACAAAATATGCTCCTCAAATGATTGCACAACGACCAAATCTTTGAGTGCTCTTACAGCACAAATGTGGAGTAGAACTTGAAGGAAGTTACCGATGTGGTGCCAACCTAAGTTCCTTTAATGCTAAAGTTAGCTTTCCTTAGAGTAATGAAAGTAATAATTGATGTCTAAGGTTTTCTCATCATACATTTGCAGTCCCATGCCTCTTCATTTTATAGAGGGGGATGAAACATTTTTCTCAGGATCACCTTGTGATCCCTTAGCTATTACGAATATAAGTTTGCTCAATTGTTTGTGAATTCCTTTGGATTTACCTTCCAGAATCATTCGGTGGTGAGTATCTCGGAAAAGATCTTACGAGTTGGCTCTGAACCTTGTCTATTTCACTGTGCATTTCAATCTTTAATGTACGTACCCTGATCCAGCCTATGATACTGAGTAGTTATGGTCTTCTCTACTAATCTGACCGATCACATTCACTAATCCTGTTGGACAACACCAAGCTAACTGCTAAGCTAGTTCTATCAAGATGTGTCGGGGCCTTTTTAGGTTAAATTTTTTTCCTTTGTAAAGATCAAGTCATTCTGACACACAAGAGTGCTTGCAGTGGTTATTCCTATCCTCCAGAGGAGTGGATGCTTCATATTTAGACTGAACTATTCATTTATGTTGATCTACCATATCGGGATGATCTAATATGCCATGCCAAGCCAACTAGGTGATTTGGCCCCATCTATAGCCCCCCATTTCCTAGTCTGGGGTTGGCCCGATAAAGAGAATTTTAAATCGAGGCTTGGGTCAGGATGAAGAGGCATGGATGCTAGTTGGTCTCTAACGGTTGCTTTATCTCGGGAAGTGGAGAGGCGCATTTATTGCACCACCCGTACCATGATGGTTATCCCTTATCTTTTCACCTCCTGATTATACACATTCCAATCGAAGGGCAAAGACTTCCTCCTAAACCCTTAATTAGACAGTTGGGTAGCCTGGTGGTTTCTATAAAAGGCCTTCAACATGTGGGACTCCCTTCATTTCAAATTTCTTCTTAAGCTTCCTTCCTTCCTGTTTTATCTCCTACACCTGCTTCTTTTAGTCAAGGCTATTTGACTTTCATCACCAACTTTTGTAGCTTTCTTTCAGTAGGCTTATCATCCATTTAGCATTGTACCAAAAATCCATTTCCTGGTGATTACCTCACAGTTCTCTTTTCCTTTTTGATTTTTTGAGTCTTTGGTTTCTTAGGAGTGCCTATGGAGTTGTTTGCATACCCATCTCCCCTTTTCATGAGTGCTTGTATTTCTTAGTGGCGTTCTTTGCTCCAGTTCCTTCCGTGTGTCCTTTATTTGACCTTTGCTTCATGTTAGGTCATCCCTAGCAAATGGATTCTTCAGACTCGGAGAACATACCGGTCTTGGTTAGCTAGTCGACCAGGCTGAGTCCTTAGCTTTGACCATAACTTGGCCCAATTTTGCCATCGCCGACATCTCTTCTAACATGTTTCCCTCTCAACTAGATTACATCGAGAGGATGTACAAAGTCTTAGAAAGAGTTAGGCTTCAGATCTCATAACCCAATCAGTGAGCCTGCAACTTCCTTAGGAAGGTTTTCCTTTTTTAGCAGACCTTTGATGCAAATTTTCTTTTCTCGATCCCTTTTCTTATTTGCCAATTGCTTGGTCGTTTAGGTCTCACCCAGGGTCAGCTCATGCCCAACGTGCGGTGGATCCTTTTCGACTATATGGTCTTGTGGTCGACTTGCAAGTTAGACCAGTTGACCATTAATGAGTTCTTGTTCTACTACTAGCTGAGAGAGCAACACATCGACTGGTGGTTTTTTACTAGCCGAGATCTAGCTAGGAACCTTATCACGGGTCTGCCCTCTTCCAACAAAGGATGGGAGAGGAAGTTATTGTTCATTTTGGGTGTCGGATGGGATTTTTTCCCATGGGAGGAATCGGTGACCATTGCTACTCTGCTCTATATATTGTGGGGCACTCTGAACTATTCGGGTGAGTTTCTTTTTCTACCATCGATCGTAGCCTGTTATAGTACTTTCTTGACTCATTTTTCTTTTGGTTGCAAAAGTGGCAGAGCCCTCCTTGTCCACCTCTCATCATGCTCAAGTGCGCTAAGTCATATGACACCCTGTTCATGATTTCTCTACTCTAATCACTCCTAACTCTTTGAGTGCCTACCTTCTTGGTCCTGAGCCTTCCTCTGAGGCTTTCATCCTTTTAAAGAAGGTTTTTCCTTCGTTGTTTATATTCTTTCTCTTTTTGTTGTGTATATATTTCATATATTTTCTTCATTCTCTTTTTTTTTTTTTCAAAGATGGCATCTAGGCCAAACAAAGATGCTTTAGATAGGGCTTAGGCTGAGAGCCCGATGAGTAGCCTTCAAGTGGCCTAACTAAAAGGCCTCGATTGAGCCTCTTAAGAGCTGCTTGGGAGGCCAGGGGCTTGTCGAGTTAAACTATTTAGGCTCCTTAGAATGGCTATGGTGCAGCTGGCATAGTGGTTGGAGCATCAGCTAGGGCATAGGTAAGGGTCATTCCTTACTTGGAGAGTCTTGTTGAAGACTTGCCATCTTTTCACCCAGCAAGTCAATTTAGAGAGAGGGGAGGAGCCCCAAGTTGACTATTTTCTCAACAATCCTGAGCTTGCAGCTTGAAGGCTGACCTAGGCCATCAGTTAGGGCAATATTGAGTGCTTTAAGGACACCTCGTCTAGTGCCTTGGTTAAAAATTTTCTTCACAACGTAGCCCAAGTAACATTCAACCTTTTTCATCTTTTTTTATCTTTTTATTTCACCTAATCCATCATCAATGCTTTTATAGGTCACGAGTATTTCTCTCGCATGCTCCTAACATTAGATTGGCACTAAGCGTGTCACCAATACAACAAGGAAGAGGTTCCACGAGGTTAAGACCCGGAACTCGGTTTTGACCGCAAAGGTGGCCAAGATTGAAGGCAAGCTCGCCGATGCCATAAGTACGGTAGAGGTAGAGAAGGAAGGTCTTCAGAAAGCTTTGGAAACCTGTGGGAGAAGTCAGATGAGGAGGCTACATCTATTACTGAGGCAACTGTGCATTCTTACATTTATTCTTAGGAATGCGAGGTGAATAGGGCTAATTACTACCTCAATGATTTCAAAGTCTTTCGCCCAATTGTGACTTAGGTCTTCCTAGAGTTGGATTTCTCTAAGTTCATTCATGAGGATGATGTAGGGATTTTTATTGATCTTGATGCATGCATGGCAATGGTGGGGCATGACGAAGGCATGCGGTTCTTTTTCTGTCTCTTCCCTCTCTTTCTTTCTTTTTTGGGATAGTGCGTGGGTCCCCTATTTTGTACTCCCATTTTTGTAAATAATAATTTTGTTATCTATAATAGCTCAAGCTATTATTATAGTGGTTGATCCTTAGGTATGAGTAACTCTTTCACAATTGGTTGGTCATCCTTGACAACCCGATCCCTTAGGCCCACGTAGCCCCTCTTCGTGGTTAGGCCATACTTAGGCCTTTTGACCTTTTCATGGGAAGTTAATTGTCTTTGATGATCTGAGCCCTTTAAGCCCGAGTAGGCCATCTTCGAGGTTAGGCCATACTTAGGCCTTTTAACCTCTTCATGGGAGGTTAGTTGTTCTTGACAACCTGAGCCCTTTAGGCCTGAGTACCTCATCTCCGAGGTTAGGCCATACTTAGGCTTTAACCTCTTCATGGGAGGTTAGTCATCATTGACAACTTAAGCCTTTTAGGCTTGAGTAGCCCTTCTTCGAGGTTGGGTCATACTTAACTCTTTTAACCTCTTCATGGGAGGTTAGTCATCTTTGATGACCTGAGCACTTTAGGCCCGAGTATCCCCTCTTCAAGGTTGGGCCATACTTAGGCCTTTTATCCACTTCATGGGTGATTAGTCCTCTTTAATGACCTGAGCCCTTTAAACTTGAGTAGTCCCTCCACGGGGTTGAGCCATACTTAGGCCTTTTAACCTCATCATGGGAGGTTAGTCATCTTTAATGACCTGAGCCCTTTAGGCCCAAGTAGCCCCCCTTCAAGGTTGGGTCATACTTAGGCCCTTTAACCTCTTCATGGGAGGTTAGTCATCCTTGATGACCTGAGCCTTTTAAGCCTGAATAGTTTGTAGTAGTTTAACCCATAAGGGGGCTTACGTCATTTGGTTTTAGATTTTCCAGATAGGTGAAAAAATTAACCTATCAGTGAATGGACCGGACCTTAACATCCTAGCTTTAGCTCATTCCTCTTGTCCTTCCCTAAGAAACTTGATAGTAAATTTGGCCTAAATGGGCTTGGTCTCGGTCCAAATCATATTAATTAACCTTGTTTTATGGGTGTTGGGTTCGTTGAGGTATTCCATGAGGATTAACCTTAACGGACCTTCCTATAGTGCTATTGCTAAGCAAGCTAACCTATTAGCTCCAGTATTTTTCTCTCTAGGGATGCGCTTAATTAGGAACCCCTTAAAGATGCTCGTCAGTTCCATGACCAACTTTAAATACTCTTTCATCCACCTTTCTTTAGTATCATATTCAACAAGTACTTGTTCCACCACGAGCTGGGAATTGCTATTTACGACAAATTTTTCTGTGCCGAGTGCTTGGGCGATCCTTAGCTCGGCCAGTAGATCCTCATATTCTTCTTCATTGTTGGTAGCCTTAAATGAAAATCACAATAAATACTTAAGTTCCACTCCTTTAGGTGTAACAAGGATTAGGTTTATCCCACTAGCATGGTTGGTAGATGATTTGTCCACCTTTAGGACCCAAGGATCGCCACCTTCTGGTGGTTCAGAGGGCTCACCTCTTGAGGGTTTGCTATTGAGGTGAACTCGGTGATAAAGTAGGCTACAACTTGCCCCTTGATGGAACTTCTTGGTTGGTAGTCTATATCAACCTCTCCTAATTCAATTAACCATTCAATGAGCTAACCTAATGTGTCTAGTTTTTATAGGGCTATTCATAATGTTTGATAGGTCAAGACCACGATGGTGTGAGCTTAAAAATACGAACGCAATCTTCTTGCCGTCTTTATTAAGGCAAAATCTACCTTCGCTTACAACATGGATTTAGATTTTCTAAATGGGTGAAAAGATTAAGCTATCAGTGAATGGACCCCAAGACATTTATTCCTGG
Source organism: Platanus orientalis (assembly GCA_025762735.1). NCBI lineage: Eukaryota > Viridiplantae > Streptophyta > Magnoliopsida > Proteales > Platanaceae > Platanus > Platanus orientalis. Next base: position 2,997 of record JAOXJP010128926.1, on the reverse strand, counting down.
CCAGTATCAATATTCTCAAGATATCCTTGTTAATTGAGGGAGATTGGTACAAAAGAAAAACTTATTGGTAGTACTTCCTAAGATGCTCAGCATTCAAATGATGAAGCAATGGTTTTCCTTCCAAAGTTTCTAGGTGGTAAGTCCTTAGCCAATTGATTCCGACCACTCGGTAAGGGCCCTCCCAGTTAGGTCCGAGCTTTACATCAGTTAGGTTTTATGTAGCATTTCTTATCTTTTTCAATATCAGGTCTCCCACCTTAAATCTCCTTGGTCGGGCTCACGCATTATAGTACTTTGCCTCTTCTACTGATATGACCTAGTCCTAAGCACTACCTTCTATCTTCTTTCCTTGATGAGGTCCAAATTTAGTCATAGACTCTGATGATTATGTTTTGTGTTGAGTTGTCCTATTCTATAGTTGGTCAATTCAACTTCCAATGGTACTACTACTTCACTTCCAAAGGTGAGAAGAAATGGAGTCTCTCTCATTGGAGTTCTAGTGGTTGTCCTGTAGGCCCAGAGGACACTAGGAAGCTCCTCATCCCATAACCCCTTTTATGCTTTCAACAGAATTTTTATTATCTTGAGAAGGGTTCGGCTGGTGACCTCGAACTATCCATTGTCTTGTGGATAAAATAGGGAAGAATAGTGGTTATGTTTCCCAAATTATGAGCAGAATTCCTTGAATCGTCAATATCAAATTGTTTCTCATTATCAGTAATCAATACTCTAAGAACACTAAACCTATAGATGATTGACTTCCAAACAAAGTCCCTGATGTTCTTGGTAATCATGACTAAGGGCTCGACCTCCACCCACTTGGTAAAGTAATCGTTGGCGACTACAACAAATATGGCCTACTTCCTTCCACAGGGAATTGGCTCTACTATGTTAGTCCCCCACTATGCGAAGGGCCAGAGCCTAGCTATTAGTACAAGTCCTCTAGGGACTTCTCAATTACATTGGTGAATCATTGGCATCTATTGCACTTCTGGACATAGTCTCACGTATCTCTTTGTATGGTCAGCCAATAGTAGTCGACTTAGATAATCTTTTGTGCCAGTGATTTGCTACTCTAGTGGTTGCCCCAAATTCCTTCATGTATCTCCTTCATCATGTATTCAGCCTCCTTAGAAGATAGACAATGTGAGTAGGGGAGGGTGAGACTTCTTTTGTAGAGCACGTTTTTTATCAAGGTGTACTGACTTTCCTAGAGCTTTACTTTCCTAGCTTTAGGTTGTTCCTTTGGGAGTATTCCTTTCCTAAGAAACTTGATTATAAATCTAGCCTAGACGGGCTAGGTCTTGGTCCAACTCATATTTGTTGACCTTGTTTTATGGTTGTTGAGTTCGTTGAGGTATTCCACAAGGATTAATACTGATGGACCATCCTTTAGTGCTATTGCTAAGCAGGCTAGCCTATTAACTCCAGTATTTTAATCTTTGGGGATGTGCTTTAGGAACCCCTTAAATATGCTCACTAGTTCTATGGCCAACTTTAAATACTCTTTCATCTGCCCTTCTTTGGTCACATATTTGATGAGTACTTGTTCCACCACAAGTTAGGAATCGCTAGTTGCAACAACTTTCTCTACGCTAAGTGCCTGGGCGATCCTTAGTCCGACCATTAAAACCTCATATCCAGCTTCATTGTTGGTAGCCTTAAACCCAAAATGCACTGAATACTCAAGTTCCACTCCTTCAGGCATAACAAGGATTAGGCCTATTCCACTGGCCTAGTTGGTAGATGATCCGTCCATCTTTAGGACCCAAGGATCATCACTTCCTGGTGGTTCAGAGGAGCTCACCTCTTAAGGTTCTGTTGTTAAGGTGAACTTAGTGATAAAGTTGGCTATAGCTTTCCCCTTAATGGAACTTCTTGGTTGGTATTCTATATCAAACTCTCTTAATTTAATCGACCATTTAATGAGCTAACCTGATCTATATGGTTTCAGCAAACTGCTTGTAACGTCTGGTAGGTCAGGACCACTATGGTGTGAGCTTAGAAATACGAATGCTATGCTCTCGCTATCATTACCAGGGTGAAAGCTACCTTCTCAATCTTGGGATAGTTTCTTTCAGCTCCTCGTAATGCATGACTAGTGAAGTAAAGAGTATTGACAACCTCCTTATTCCCTTATAAGGGCAGAGCTTACGGTAATGGTTGAGATGGCTAGGTAGAAGTAAAGCTTTTCACTGGGCTTGGTTCGGCTGAGCAGAGATAGCTTCACTAGGTGATCCTTTAGACTCTGAAAGGCTTCTTTACATTCCTTAGTCCATTAAAAGGTTTTTCTAAGGAGTTGGAAGAAAGGTAAGCATTAGTCGATAGCTCTAGAGATAAACCTGTTCAGAGCAGCCACCAGTCCAACAAGTCGTTGTACCTCATTCATGGTCTTTGTTAGCTTCTATGCCCCTCTGAGAAACCATAAAATAGAGAAACTTTCCAATTGTGACCCCAAAGGTGCTCTTGGCAAGATTTAGCTTCATTTGGTACCTCTTTAGGACCCAAAAGATCTCTTCAAGGTGTAACAAATGTTGTTTGGCTTTCAAGCTCTTTACCAACATGTTGTCCACATAGACTTTCACATTTCTGCCATTTTTTTCTTTGAACATGGATTTTACCAACCTTTGGTATGTTGCACCAACATTTTTTAGTCTGAACGGCATAACGTGGTAGCAATACAATCCTTGATCAGTGATGAATGTGGTCTTCTCCTAGTCAGGTTCATACATACAAATTTAGTGTTATTCAAAAAATGCATCCATGAGGTTGAGTAACTCATATTCGATCGTGGAATCCACTAAGGCATTTATCCAAGGTAAAGGGAAACTATCTTTGGGGTAGGTTGTTGAGGTTTATGAAATCAACGTACATTCATCGTTTCCTATTTTTCTTTTTAACTAACACCACATTGGCTAACCATTTGGGATAATGAACCTCCCAAATGAACTGAACTTGTAAGAGTTTGTCCACTTCTTCTACTATAGCATGGTTTCT
>JAOXJP010128915.1:0-13649 GCA_025762735.1 Platanus orientalis | reverse complement strand
GAGCGTGGGCGTGAGTGAGTGGCTCAGCTATAAAGAGAGAGAGAGAGAGAGAGAGAGAGAGAGAGAGAGAGAGATGCTCTAACTGTGCACAGGTGAGACATTCGTTGAGTCCATCAAAAGTCCCACATAAATCAATGACTCAACTTATTCCATAAGCTGCTAGAACCCAACTTTAAAATAAGTATATTCTATATTCTCTCTCCTGCTTTTACTTATGCATAAGTAACTTTTAAATTTGCAAATCAAACACAAAATCATACATATTTATGACTTCTGACATTCCAGAAGTCATAAGTTGCGGTAAATAAGTTTTTCCAAACGCTACCTTATTCTGCCACAATATTAGAATCAAGGATATCACTCTACAGTTCTGTTTCAAAAGAAATTCCCCTTCACACATCAATTCCAAGCTGCCGAAAGCTTCATCTGTGGTACTTTTCAATCTAGCCAATCAAACAGCAAGAAAACTCCTCTTGGGCATGTCCACATACTATAGCAAACTAATTTCTTCAACTCCGATCACACCTTAACAAGGGAGCTTAGTGTAGAAGCTGTTACAGGTGTTGCTTCAAACCATGATCTTGATAGTTTTCAGGTTTAGAGCACCAAAATAGAGACAAAAGTCTATCCTAAAGACCCAAGGACCCAGCTAGAATGGAGCCAAGTGATAATCTGGCTCTGATACCAAAATTGATGCAGCACAAGAAGAAAAAATACTAATCCAGGGATTAAGCAAGACACTGTTGTAGCCTAGAAGGTATTGAGGCTCAGAATCTGAGCAAACAGCCAGGTATGGGGGTGAATTTAGTGCCAAAACAGGGGTTAAACACTTGGGAATTGATTGGTGCAATAGGGACTGACATATAGGTTATCCCAGTAGATTGTATATACGGACAGCAAGCTAAATAGGAGTTTAAAAAGGCTGGACAGTAGATTGAGATGGGTACTAATCTGGTTCAGAACATAAGGCAAACAGTTGGTGGGCAGAAGGGGTTTTGTGATGGAGAAATCAGTAGGGAATGAAAGATGGACAAGCCGATTGATTAGGTTACACAAATCTGGTGTTAATACCTAAAAATTGAAGAAAAAGGGTGGAGAAAAGAGAAGGGTTTTGCAGATAACAAGTAAACAGTGAATAGAAATAGGAGAAGAAGAAAGATACCTAGTGTTGGTAATCACCTACCTCACAAGCCCTTGGACATCACCATCCTTAGGTTCAAATTCAAGCACTAAAAACTTGAATAAGAGGAGTTCCACTCATGGAGAGCAAGAAACCAACTAAAACTTTATTAATTCCACCATAATCGAGTACAAGGGTTGTAGCTGTTTTTATAAACCTAAACCTTATAAAAAACTACCCAGACCTCAGCCACAAAACTCCCCCCCCCCCTCTTAGCCAAATCGTATGATATGTTTCCCCCTTATAAAGCCCTACCCAAAAATACCCAAAATCTAAAACTCTAATGATTCTTATATCCCTAACTCTAATGACTTGTAAAATATAAAATAAAACAGCAATTTAACCCAAACAAAAGGATTCTAATATGAAATAAAGACAGCATGCGACTTTCAAACTTGTCCTTCATAAGTCTATCACGTGTCTCCATGTGTGACCCCACCAAGGCCATGTGCGGTCCCCACCTTGCTCCCATGTCCGCATCATAACCCTATTTAGCTCACACTTAATCTAGAATTCTGAATTATATCTTAACTCATCTTACCTTCTCTTTCTTATGTGATCCTCATAAATACTTTTATAGTCTAGGGTAAAAATTCCCATGGTTCACAGCTAGATAAGTATTAGCTGTAACCTGCTTGAACAACTCACCAATGATCCGCAGGAACTCTGCTGGATAGGGACACAGCTGGAACCTGACTTTGATACCACCAAATTTGATACAGGATATGACAAGCTTTGATGACAAAGCAATGCAAAGCGGTCTAGGCTTGTATATCTTGCTGATATGAGCCCAAAATTGTATAGCAGAACCAAGAAAAGAAATAAAAGTAACAAAGAACTGAGGTTTAAACACCAAAATAATATCAAAATTAGGCCAAATGATGGGAAAGGGAATAGAATCAGTTTAGAAGGAATAAGATAGAAAAGAATAGAAATAAGGGGAGAAACAAGTAAAGAAGGGACTGCTTTAGGGTTTCTGGAATTTCTGGGCAGAACCACAAAATTACCGAAATAACCCTACACATGCATCAGAATTTTATGAACATTTACAGGTGATCAGATAGGCCTAAATGAGATCTCCATGCAAAATATCAACTAATTATAATCATTAGAAGTATATAAAATTATAAAATTACCAGTAAGCAGTGTTACTTTAAGAGTATTACCTAAAACAGGGAAGGAATCTTTGATCAGAATTTTATCAAAGAAGAAGGGATTTTAAAGAGGAGATTTAGGGGATTGAAGGTGAACAGGAAGGGTAAAAAACCCTTAAAGAAGAGAGGAAAATTTTCGTTTAGAGGAGGGGAGATTTTTAAATAAGAGGAACCTAGGATCTTCAAATTCAGAAATAGAAGAACTTGAGAATACTAATCCATCAAGCATGCAGTGAACAGCAGATTTTAAATGGAAATTTCAGGATTAATTGAAGATTAATTAGGAGCCCAAAACCAGATAAAACTGACCTCAGATTGTCCTGATGTGGATGGTGCGATTAGGCCTAGAATTGGTTCTAGGAAACCCCAGCCGGGGTGTGTATGTTCTGCAGAAAGAGAAATAGAGAAGAACAGAACAAGCAAAGGACTGAAAAATAAAGGTTAGAGAAGGAGAAGATGAAGATGATTAGAGTCAGGAGAACGGAAGAAGGGAGAAGAAATATTATAAAAAGAAGTAGAAGTAGAGAAGAAGATAGAGGAAACTCTACTGGGAGCCTCATGGCTACACCAAGAGAAGATAGGGGCCTGAACCCAAATGCACAAATTTTAATTCATCAGTTTAAATTTTATTGAAATCCTTGGGACCTCCTATAGGCTTTACAAATTCAAAATATAGAAAGAGCATACAAAAAAGAAACTCTTGGACTTGGGACTCAACACTTGCTAAAAACAAATAAACTTCTTAAAACCACTTTCCTAAAAACTAGGACTACTAAAACTTAAGATTCCTAGGGGCTGTAGACCAGCTAGTTAGAGGGGCCCACTTGTTGACTTTTAAGTCCCCAAATAAGACAAACTCCTTAGCTGTTGACCACAACTAAAATACCCATAATCTCCTTGACTTTTCAACCTTATTACAAAAGTACCCTTAAAATAAAATCCCAAATAAACCCTTGGCACTAATGGCCTTATTACAATTAAACCCAATCCCTAGAAAACCTTAATCAACCCATGTAAGATACAACACTTGAATCTGACCCTCTTATGTGGGGGCACATACGATAGCCTCTTTATGTTGTCCACACCAACTATCAGTCTATATGGGCCTGTATTACACCAAGATATGGTCCTCCTTCCCTTCTTTATGTTCTCTATCATGGCTTCTATAAGGATCATACTCTGCCTCATTCATCCCACATCTTAGCACCTTTAGTTATTCAAACAGGTGATAGATTTACTTTGTTTATAGCTTATATAAAAGTTTCACACTTTAATTTAATTAACAGAATCCTTACAGAAGAGTGTGGCATACATGTTATGTAAATGTATTCATACAATCTGGATTAGATCCCCGGGACTAATGGTGGGTAACTTGGTATGGACACACATCAATGTCAAATATATGCAGAAAAGGTGTGAGAGATTGCAACACCAAAACACCATGATACACTAAAACATGCATAAAAACTATACAAAAACGATTCATTGAGGCCAGTCTCACATGAACTGCTCCTGATTGAAATTGGGTTGGAACAAGTTTACTGGCAGGCCCCAGCACGTATTCCAATTGAAATTCAATAAGGAGCGGTCTCACATGAGATGAGCCTCATAGAATCAGTTCCCAATACTATATGCTGGTATTCAAAGATATATCATCAGATAATATCAGTAATTAGAAGAAATATACATAAATACATCGTAACAACTAAAGATAGATAAAAATACATTTAACTTATTTGTACATAAAGACTGGTAAAAAACAAAAGTAACCATGGCATCAAGTGTTATCCACACATGCCGTAAGAGAACCCAAAATGATAGTCTTGGAAATAAAATGGTGACCCTGTTAAACAGTCTAATTGTCATTTGCTACTTAAGGGGGTGAAATAACAATCTCCTGCACATTTGCTGATAACGACTCCTTTGCGTCTGTAACTAATTGAAGTGTTATTTATGACAGATAACAAGTTGATTTAGTAATGAGGTTTTTTTTTAAGAATGGGAACTGATACATTTAACACATCCCACAAGCATCAAGAGATATATATATATATATATATATATATTTGGATAAGTAATATTTGTCATATGAACATGAGCAGATGAGAAAACGTTATAATATTGAACCACTGATCAGCTACTATAAATCATTCTCCTCATTTCCAAGTATAATGAGAAAAGGTTATAATATTGAACCACTGGTCAGCTACTATAAATCATTCTCCTCATTTCCAAGTATAACATGACTCATGGTGGGCATCTGTTGGTGTTGATGCAGCAGCTCTACAAGTTCTGGAGAAAACTTATCCTCTTTGTAAGCTAAAGTCCAAGATTGCTCAAGGAAAGAAGAAAGGGGCAGATGTCCTTGGTAGAGAATGTTTTAGGGGTTTTTTTTATTTGATTTTTTAGCATGTAATAAGGCTTTTACAGCCATAGGTTAAGTGGTTAATGTTTAGAGGGTAGTTTGGGTACTTTATGCTATTTTTTTTAGTCAATTAGGGGCTTAAATAAGGCTGGTCATGTGAGCCAATAGAGAGGGGTATTTTGGTAATTTTTCACTTTTCTGAAAAATTATGAAATTGCCACTGGGCCTAAATTTTCAGAATTAAGCCTCTAAGTTATTATTTGTTATTTGGAAGTTGCTTCAAGTGTTTTGCATTGCGTTTCGCATCAATTGGTATCAGAGATTAGGGAACCAACTTGCTTTGTTTTAGTTGGGATCCTAAGAGTGTTGGCATGGCCATTCCAATAGAAAGGGCACATCTCTTAATGTTGTGGTGGATGAGCAAACATTGGAACTTGTGGGGTTGAAGAGGGAACTCCAAAATTTAAACAAAAAGGTTGATAACAGGTTTGACACCCTAATGGCCCAATTGAATATTCGTATCAAAAACATGAATCAAACCCAAGGTTCTAACAAGGGGAAAGGAATTACTCAAGAAACTCCTCAACAAGAAACTACCAAGAATGCCTCATCTAGTATAATTGGTGGAAATGGTGGCACCCATATGTAGATTGAGACAAACTATCACAGGACGGAGCATAGTCCTAAGCAGGATAGGCCTAGGCGAGACTTTGCAGAGGACCATGATTACTCCCATGGTACTATCCAGCAGGCCATTGGACGTAATGTGATCCTAGAGGTGCCAGATTTTTATGGTGGTGGTAATACAGATGTGTTTTTGGATTGGTTGCACAGCGTAAAGTCTTTCTTTGATTTTCATAGTATTCCAGACGGCAAGTGGCTGAAATTTGCTGAGACGAAACTAAAAGGAACAGCTAGGATACAGTGGAACAACCACAAAGAGGAGCACAAATCTTTGGATATTTTCCGACATTGGAATGATCTATGAGCGGCTATGAGGCACAGGTTTGAGGTTCTAGGAGTCAAGCAGAGAGTCCATCTTCAGTTCACACAGATCTAGCAGGGTTCCTCTACTATCGAAGAATATACTAACCGCTTTCATCACTTAGTTGCACATTCACAAGCTCGATGGGATGATGATTTCATGATTGTTCTTTGCAAGCGTGGTTGGCGTCCCCTGATTGCAGCAAATCTGTATTCTACTCGCCTCCCTATGTTAGTTAATGTCATTCATATAGCATATACTACGGAGGATCACTTGAAGGGAACCCAATGGAGACAGTCTTTCTCTAATAGTTCTTCCGGCATGCAGTCTCAGACTCTAAGATCTTCATTGAACCGTTCAGTTCCTAGATCCGAGCCTTATAAGGCGCTAGCAATTCCAAGCTGGACCAATAGGCCCATATCACCTTATAGAGCTCGTAAACCAAGAGGTTCTCCCCAAAGGAACAATGTACGTTGTTCTTAGTGTGATAGCACTAGCCCCAGGCAGGCACAGTGTCCTCACCGAGTTGTCGGGATTGCGAACAAATAACCTACATTTGAGAATGATGAGGATGTAGAGGTGTATATTCCGACTGATAAAATGTTCTTAGTGGCAAAGGTAGATCTTGAGCGGCAGAGTCGGGAACAACAGGAGAAGACAGTTGGTGTTTTGCGCCCAGTCTTGACCACCAAGGAGGTCAAGGATTTTGAGGATTGACGACATAGCAGTCTTTTTCAGACCAAAGATAGGTGCAACAACCAGTTGTATTCTCTTGTGATTGGTGGTGGTAGTTGTACTAATGTTGTATCTGATGAGGCTTGCAAGAAGCTTGGGCTGAAAGTGGAGTCACATCCCTCACCATATATAGCATAGGTCAACAATACGAACTTGCTAGTTCAGGAGATATGCCTTGTTACTTATTCTTTGGGGGGGGTTTACTTATCAGGTGTTGTGTGATGTACTACCTCTGAAAGTATATCATATATTACTTGGGCATTCATGGTTTTATGACAAAAAGGCGCAAAACTTTGGTTTCAAGAACACCTACACCTTCTAGCAAGGTCGAACGAAGATCACCATGATTCCTTGTCAAGATGCACTAGATGTGAAACTCAAGACGACTGCAGGATCTCTTCATCTCCATCGGATTCCAAGAAACGACGGTATTTTAGGACCTCCACCCCAACTCAACAGAGTTGAGTTTTTCAAGAGAGGGGGAGTTGATGCAGCAGCTCTACAATTTCTAGAGAAAACTTATCCTTTATCGAAGCCAAAATCCAAGATTGCTCAAGGAAAGAAGAAAGGAGGCAGATGTCCTTAGTAGAGAATGTTTTAGAGGTTTTTTAATTTGATTTTTCAGCATGTATTAAAGCTTTTACAACCATAAGTTAGGGGGTTAATGTTTAGCAATGTTTAGAGGGTAGTTTGGGTACTTTATGCTTTTTGTTTTAGTCAATTAGGGGCTTAAATAGGACTGGTCGTGTGAGCCAATAGAGGGGTATTTTGGTAATTTTCCACTTTTCGAAAAATTACAAAATTGCCACTGGGCCTAAATTTTCAGAATTAATTCGCTGAGTTATTATTTGTTATTTGGAAGTTGCTTCAAGTGTTTTGCATTGCGTTTCACATCAGGTGTCCTGCACCTCATAGTACGTTCCTCCCGTGTAATGCAATGCTGCTACACTTAATCAGAATCGTTCTCAACTAACTCACCACCCCATACTGAATCTCAACTATATGAAATCATCCAAACAATTCACCAAAAAAATACCAAATTCTAATAAAAACACATACCAAAGGAAATCAAAATCAATAACTAATAAACCTAATTATTAAGAAATTTACCAGTTTACTACTTTAATATAGATATTGGAAATGAAAATCAAATAAACAGTGTAAATGAAATCCAAGAACATTAAAAAATGCAATCTTTTTGAAGCCATTATATAAATTTATACAATCTTGCACATGGAAATTAATAGTTACCTTGACATTGCAAGCGGTTGTGCAAACCTTGACCAGCAGCAGGCCCCAAAACTAGATGATCAAATTTTATGTTATGTTTTTTGTGTAGTGATTCATCATTTGAGTTTTGGTGCAGTTCAAAAACTGAGAAACAAAACAAAGTCTTCTCTAAAGTCTCGTTAATGAGAAAATAGAAAGGAGATTTCAATTTAAAAAATAAAAAATACAATGAAAAAAGGAAACAATCACCTAAGAATAATGAGGAAGGAGGAAAATGAGAGGAAGACAGAAGAGAAGGCGACGCCATCCACTGCTAATTCTCATGCCTACACTATTCTATAGTCCTGCCTCAGAAATCCATTGCCAGGACAAGAGGAGAGTGAAGGATAGCAGATGCTGGAGATTTGCTCTAACTGCAACAACAGGCTCATGCTTCACCTTGGGTTGATAATAAATATATAGATAGATAGATAGATAGATAGATAGATATAGATACATAGATATATACAAATAACTTCATACGAAAATCATGGGAAAATTCATCATACAGGAAATCCATAACCACAGCCTTCTAATCACAGCTATGTTTTTCCTTAGCAAACTATAAATCTGCTATCAGTTACGTTTTAATCCCACATTTTTTCTATTAAAAAAATTTGTTATTAAGGGGGTGAGATAAATCCATACAGGAAGCTTACTACAATCAGGGCTAAAACACAAGCAATATACAAAATCCCCAATAGTCAACAGGCAAGAAGTGCTCCAAAGTTCCTTTTTCAATCTGAGATCTATCAAACTGACATCAAGGAAATCTTTGGAAGCCACGGCCCAAAATATAATAAGATCCTTCAGTTTGGATGTTACGTGCTAAGCTGGCTCCGCTTGATTATCAATTGCCTTACTTGTTTTTTGCAATCAAATACACAGAGATTGCAGCTGCCACACGCTTCAATATGACTCTCCTTCTAGTTCCATTCTTCACGTTCCATCTAGAAAACACCTTCAAAAATCTCCCTGACAAAACACAGGTCATTTCAAACAAAGGCAGAATATCTTCCCAGAGTTCAGATGCAGAGGGACAATGGATGAGAAGGTGATCAACAGTTTCACTATCCCACAGACACATAAGACAAGTGTTTGTGATAAGGTGATCCAATGTTAGAATGTGATCCCATGCTGCTGTCTAAAGAAAGAACTGAACCTTCATAGTAATTGGTCTATAACAGACTTAGTTGAGAAGAAAGATTGCTGCTGTGAGAAAAGGGACTTGTGGAAGGATTGAACAGAGAACTTCCCTCTAGCCTCATACTTCCATGAACAACGATATGCAAACTCCAGCTGCAGAAAATGGTCTTTCAGGCCACAGATCTATTAATGGGAAAATTTCTCACTATTGGAGACATCTTATAATGACAGGAACTTGTTGAGCTCTGCAATCATAGCTGATTTAATAGAAGCAAACCTGTGAAGATCTGGAAAAAGAGATTTAAGCAGAGAATCTCCAAGCCACACATCCTCCCAAAATCAAACCTTTACACCATTAGTTATCTTGAATTGGATGCCCCGAAGAAGTCTTCCTTAAATCACATCTACATGTCATCATACGCTGTTATCACAAATTTGCACAGAATAAAAAATGAAATGAGAACTTTTGGCAGGGTAATAAGGTGAGAGGATCTTGTTTGCTGTGTAGGGATCCTCACAGTTAGCTGCCACTTGTAAACGTGTCACACCTTCCTAGGCCATTCATCTTGAGCCATCAAGGCTGCACATTTGTTCCTCTATCCATATCAGTTATTCCAAGCCCAACACACTATTTACAAATTCACAACCCTATTCATACCATTTCTTCTTGACATGGTCCAGTTGTTATAAAATTGCAATGCTATTATATTACAGACTGCAAATTTGAAGCCTAATTGTATCATCCCTATACATGCATTTCATGTTCTTTAATTAGTAAGGAATTAAATTCCTCAGTTCCTATTTCAACTTAAATGCATATTATACAAACATAAAAAGAAAATAAACCAAAAAAACAGGTAGAGAAACTAGTAACATTCATGTTCACTATGTTTGTATGGAGTTATATGGTTGAAGATTCCAGTAAAGTTCTCAAGATCGGGACATTTACAAGTTGTCGTTTAGGAGGAAAGTGCGGTCAATCCAGAGAGATGAAGAAAGAGAACCTACTAACTAAATACCATAATGAATAGCAAGAACAAACGACATCCACTAAAGAATCTATTCCCCACCAAATGAACCTATATGCCATTGAGATATTAAATCAAGAATGTTTTCCAGGAAAACTCAAAGAAAAATAAAGAGGAAGATAAATTGATTCTAAATTTCCGATATTATCTTGCAATGGATCAATAAATAATGGGGCATATCTCCATTTTCTTAGAAATTACAAAATAGTGATAAGGCTTAGCAAGTAAGGTTTTGTAGTTTTAGACTGTTTTGCAAAGAGAGAGGCCTTTCATAAATATTTCTTTTAACCAAAATGAGTGTTACATGTAATTTTACAAACCAATACTTTCCTGAAACTGTCAGATACTAAAAGATGTATTTTGATATTTTCCTTTTTCTTCTATTCTCTAGCTAATGGTAAGCATGAGATGCTGCAATGCAATATAGCAAGTACAGAATCTTTATCATTTGCTTCCCTACTTGGAGCGGGATCTAAGGAAGCAGAACCTTAGACAACTTTGTAAAGGATGTTAATTCAAAAAGAATGTGCAGGATTCCATCTGTGTGTCTTTCCTTTCTCCTTCAATCTATGTTCAAAATGTTTAGTTCATTCCCTTGCTCTTCTATAGTCTAACTATTCATCATGACAGTATATAGAAAGCAAGAAAATTACTTGCATATAGAAAGGAAGCAAACTCACATATGTTGGTTTTTGGTCTTCTTTTCCTCTTTTTTTTTTTTTTTTTGTTAGTTTGTTTTCCCTCCTCTTGTACTCCCACATTTCTTTCACATCCCCTCTTCTCTGTTTCTTATTTTCTTGTTGCTGATCAAAAAATAAAATAAACTAACGAAAACAAAAAACATAGTGTCACAAATATCAGAGCTGAGTCAATGAAGGTTCTTCATTATGATATGGTTCTCATTAAACAGGACCTAAAAGATGCAATATGTATCATAGGGAGCCAATAGTCGCAATTCACACCCATTATAAAGAGTGCAATTGAAAAGAATTTCCATGACCAAAATTGCTTAGCACATTTTGTATCCTATTTGGGTCATTGCTTTGGTGCAATGGTAGTGACTTGAGCTGCCAGCATGAAAACATGGGTTCGAGTCCTGTGAGCAGTCACTTCAGACAAAAAAATCCAAAGGTTAGGTCTGTCTCCGGTCCAACCCTCCCAACACCCCATAGTTACAGGACCAGCACTGGGTAATGACCTTTTTACGTTCTATATCCTATTTGAAGTGGCACAATTGGGGGTTAGTTTGTTGTGGTTGTAAGGATGTTCTCTTTCCTTGGGGATCTCTCATCCCCTTTTCTCTCCGCCTCCCCCTCTTTAATAAATTCTTTTTTTTCTCAGAAAAAAAAAATGCAACCAAAAAAAAAAACAAAAACAAAAACAAAACAAACAAACAAACAAGAAAGAAAAAGGTCCCATTAAATGAGTCATAGCTCTCCTTGTTTTCTCATAAGGACATATCTTTGTTTGGATTCTGTGACAGCTACAGTTCCCTTCATATAATTTACAAAATCAATTACCCAAAAAATATAAATGAACTTCAGCAAGTTACAAACCAAAGGCACAAATAGCGAGGAAAATTATTTAAGTGATTTTTCTGGTCAATCAACAGTAACGGAGTCCAGTTTCCACCAAGGCCTCAAGTCATCCTTTTGCTCAAAATTGTTGTCAGACATGACATTTTCAATGTCTCCTTCCTCACTCTCACCTTCACAGCCATCAAAATCAATTTCTTTTTTCTCGAGCTCAGGCTTATATGTCCACTCAAGTCTCTTCAAGACTTCGTGATCCTTCCAACGTCCCACAACTGATACAGCCTCGTTCTTCACCTTCCCCAACACAATTTCCTTCCACGAAAACCCCGTGTCAGCACATCTCCTAAGAGCCCCATCACTGTTATCACCCACAACAACAGTCTTGACACACCTCAATCTCGCTTCCCTCACAACATCCACAAAATCAGAATCATCCGACACAAGGACTATACACTCAACTTGCCTCTGATCCATCATTTCCACCATATGATTTCTCAATGCAGTATCTGCTGCTTGGGGCTTATCCGACACAGTCCGAACCCAAAAACCCGCCCTCTTCAGCTCATCCGCAAGACCATATCCTACCTTCGGAGTTAAGACATCCCTCGCAGCATTCTTATACTTATCCATCTTCATTGAAAACTTAGCTACCAACTGCACCCTCCGCTTCCCTCTTGCTGAATCCAACTGATTCACCCGCTTCATCTGTTCCCGTTCATGGATTTGCTTGAAGTGATTCATAAACTTGACGTTGTTATAGAATTTCCTCCCACAAACTCGACAGAGATATGGTTCAACCGGTTTAATCACCCCTCTTTTCTCCAACTGATCCAGCGTCTTCCTCTCTTTCCGTTGCTCTCTAACTATAGGCGGGACGTAGCTAAACGCATGCCGATTGGCATAAGCCACCATGTATCGAACGATTCCAAACCCAGAAGAGGCAATCTTTAGCTTAACAGCGGCATCATAAGGAGGAACTGATTTGGGTGGTTTGTTCTCCAAATCCCAAAAAATAGCAACATTGGTTCCAACAGTTTTCGGCACCAAAGAAGAATATGGGTTCGAAGAACTAGAACCCGATATGAATCTAGAATAAGAAAATCTATCCAAGGCGAAACCTGGGATTTGAGTGGGTGATCTTCTAGATACCATTGCCGAGGAAATAATACGAAGCGTGAGAAATCCAACCATACCCAGATTCTTCTTTTGAATCTATTGAGTTGCAGAAGAGCTTGGTAAAAAAAAAAAATCTAAATTTGTGGGTAATAAGAACTGCTTGGTTGCCCAGTGAAACTCATTCATCAGCGAGATTCGAAACAAAAACTAAAGAAAGGGAAAGAAAATCTAACTGTTTTAAAGAATTATAGCCATTGGTTATGATATAAGATCTAAAAGTGTGGAGTTTACAGAGAATCAGAAAACAAAAAAGAAGCAGTCGGCTAACCTTTTATTAGAATAGAAAAGCGTAGAACGCCACCCCGCTGGTGATCCCAGTAAGGACCTCCTCTTCACTCAGGAACCGGCAAGGGGAGCCATAATTTGGGGGTGTTAATATTCGCACCTCAAGTTTTTGTAAGCACACCTCACTTGTCTCTGTTCCAAAAATACCCTAAGTTAAAATGACAGATATAACCCCAATGAAAAAAAAAAAAACTTAAAAAATATAATTTGTAAGCACACCTCCTCCTCTTCTCCACACTGCCAACTTCAAACTACCATTCTTGCACATCTCTCCCGCTCCCTCTCCCTCTCCCTCTTCCTCGTTCTTCTGCTCCATCTCTATTTTTCTCCATCTAAGCTCTCTAACACCCAAAAAAAAAAGCCACATTGTGATTTTTAAACAAGAACTCAATTAATAGAGCATGAAGGAAGTTAAATGGAGTGAAACGGCAGCCTTGGATAAAAAAATTTCAAATTTGCAACAGTTTTTTTTATGTCGTATTCGGCATCACAGTTTGTTGTTGTTAGGATAAGGTTGTTTGTTATTGTTGTATTCGGCAACACAGTGCCGAATAGGATAATATCTGTTTAGCCCTGAGATGCCGAACAAAAATAGAAAGTTGATTTTTTTTTTAAGCAGCCCAATGCCTCGATCCGCTGCAGTCGGATTGGTGATGAAATGGTAATAGATTACAAAACTGAATTCACCCCGTACGAGGTAAAAAAAACGTATGCAACTGATAGTGTGACTAGTGTGTATAACAATTTGGATGAACTTGACGTTATTATTGTTCTCCTATGTGTAGATATTC
>JAOXJP010128904.1:0-13649 GCA_025762735.1 Platanus orientalis | reverse complement strand
AAAGATCCATAAAGAACAAAATCAAATCCAATATTTACCATATCCTAAATAAAAAATCAGAATGAATAAACCAAATCTCAACTGTTTCTAAACAATTCAAGAAAATCAGATTCAATACAATTCACATTACCAAGTTGATATATAGTTCTTTTACCAAAAAAAAAAAACCACTTGTTCAGATAATGAAATTTCTTTGAAGAACTTCTCATCCTGTAATGATAACAATGGATCATTGAAAGAATTTGACAGAGAAAGATGGATAAAGATAAAGAGATATGAAAGACAAAGAAGGAGGTAAGGGAGATATAAAAAAATAAATGAAAAATAGGTGGAAATGATTTTATATGGAATTATTTTATTAGGTATGGGAGAAAATTTATGAGAGAAAATTGAGTAGAGATATTTATGTGAAGATAGAATTTGGAAAATAAAGAAAGAGACGTTACTTCTTTAATTAAGAAATTAAAGTGTAGAGTTACCTATTTAATTAAAACATTACCTTATATGAGCCATTAAGAAGGTGGTGTGAGGGCGAGCTAAAAAAGGAAAAAAAAATTCAAAAAGGATATCATGAAGGGATAGAAACAGATTTTTTTCCATTTTAGAAATATATATATATATATATAGATATGATAAGAGAAATGCTTAATTAGAAATGTTTTGAATAAGATTTAAAAAAAATAGAGGAAAACATTTTGGATGAGAGAAATAGAATGA
Organism: Platanus orientalis; assembly: GCA_025762735.1. Classification (NCBI taxonomy): domain Eukaryota; kingdom Viridiplantae; phylum Streptophyta; class Magnoliopsida; order Proteales; family Platanaceae; genus Platanus; species Platanus orientalis. The sequence continues at coordinate 12,932 of JAOXJP010128904.1, read as the reverse complement.
AAAACTCTTTAATAGAATATAAATATAATAATAAATATGGAGTGAAATAGTAAAGTTGATGGTATAATAATATATAAATTTATTAGAAATACATTAATAGAGATAAATTAGGAAAAAAATTAAAGCCATGATGAAAAATTTTAGGAGATAAAGACAGGGAAGAGGCAAGGTATTACATGTGAAGTGTCAAAATCTAATTGGACTTGAATTAGATTGTTGTATAGGTGTATAATTTTAATTGGGTGTGAGGTGACACATCTTAAAAAATAGCAAAAATCAAAGAAAAAAATGGGGCCGTCCAGCTTGGCAACCCCATTTCTCTTAATAATATATAATAGATGACAAACCATTCCTAATCTAGATGCTGACTACGTTGGTCTATCCCTTGATTGTTCATGTACCATGTTGTGTATGATCACTATACTCCACATCTTCAATCAATGATTTGTAGTCTATCATTCTCTCCCATCCAAACTAAAATTGTGCCGGGGGGGGGGGGGCAATCCACATGTTGATTTTATGTTGTAAACACTCAAAGTCCGCAAGTGAAAGTTGTTTAATGAAAATATCAGCCAATTGGAGATAAGATAGAACAAGTCTAATGGCATTCAATCCAAGGGCCACCTTTTCATGGATGAAGTGATAGTTGATCTTCATATACTTCTTTTGAGCATGGAACATTGGATTCATAGTCATAGAGGGTGCTATTATTATCACAGAACATGGTAGATGCTCAATGATGAGAATAGATCCCAATGTTGCAATGAATAAACATAACTATGTGATAGGGAAAAAATTAGGTGAAAACGAATCTCGTGAGAACTGTGCAAATGGCACCAGGGTGCGGACACATCAGCGCCGAAAAGTGGTAAGTGACCCCCAAAATGTGTAAATCACTTTTCTATACTGATGCGTCAGCCCCTCTGGTGCTGTTTGCACAGTTCTCACGAGATTCGTTTTCACATAATTGAAGCCATGTGATCTCTGTTGTAGTGGATGCCATTGCATGGTACTCAACATCTATAGTTGACCTGGCCACTATCAATTGCTTCTTTACACACCTTGACAAACAATTAGGACCAAGAAACATATATAATGGTGGATCATCTGGTGGATGGACAGCCAACTTTTGCTTGAGAATGGATAAAGATCTATTGTACTATTGGAAAGAATGACAATACTGTGATAGTGTCCCACAAATGTAACAAAGAATCTTGAAAAGGTTGGACACTTGATGTTGCATAAATTGGAATATTGAATTTACAACAAAGGATAAGTTTGGTATAGTGAGCGTTAGATACTTCAAGCACCAACAATGCTACAATATAATCATGGATCAAAATAGGGACCATCAGGGAAGAAACTTAGGCTTGATAACCATTAGAGTGAAGAGCTTTTTGCAAGAATTTATTTGTGCTCATGTAAGAAGATCAGGTGTATACTTAGATTAAGATAAATAATCCACCAAAAAATGGTTTGACGATCAATCCCAAGGAATAAATGCAATGATCCAAGAATTCTTGTCAGTACCATAATTTGTCAAGCAAAATCTCAGTTTTTATCAGAAATAGGTCCATGAAATTTCCTAAAATACATTTTTTTGAAAAAAAAAAAAAAAACAATAACGAGAAAAATGCATTTTAGAAGATGTAATAATATGAGACATGAAAAAATATGCCAAATAGACCCCCATATGGGGAATCTGTCTAGAGAATTATCTGGACTTGTGTCACTCAAAATACCTTCGACTCAGAAAAAAAAAAAAAAAAACCATATTACCTTTTCACAAAAAAAACCTTCGACACCTTGTCTAAGGAAGCCTCCGTCAAGATAAAGAGCAAGGAGAGAGAAAAGAAGAAGAAGAATGAGGAGGAGGAAGAAGAAGAAGAAGATGATGAAAAAGAAGAAGAATTGAGAAGGGTAAGAAAAAACAAGAAGGGATCACTCCCTTCACTGAAAGTAACTTCAATCTCCTTTAATTGTAGTTAGATCAGCTAGAAATTCTTTAAAATTCTATGGCAAACTTCTATTATAAGAAGAATCCATGGATTCCACCAAAAACCTTGGAGCTTTCTTGGATTTTACTTAATCCATAGGTGGGTATTATGAATTTTCTAAAGATTTTCATGTTCATCATGTTTATCTCGTGGTTTTGAATAAATTGTTTTCATTCTATAATGAATCATTGCCATGATTATGTATATTTGGTGATTTCGTGATTCTTCCCAATAAATTTTTGTGATTCTACTTTTTGTAACATAAATTCTATTGATATGATGTGCAGAACTTCATACATGTTCTATAGTACTCATTTTGTCATAGAAACATAAATTAGCATGTATCTACTATTACTACCTCTAGCTTGCTGTGATATATAATTTGGTGTGTGAACAGATAAATCTTTGAGACTTGTAGGGGACCAGGCAATGGCCTTGGAAAGGGTCGTACCCAAGACCTGCGACTCTTCAAAGGGCCCTACCCTGTGCAACTCTAGGGGTACAGCCCTTTAAAGGGCTTCAACTAAGACCTCAGGTCTCTGAAGCCCTTTAAAGGGCTGCACCCCCACCCTGATCGCCCTTTGAAGGGGTGTACCCGAGGTTGTTGGGGGGCTGTGACCCTTCACACCTTGCTGATCCCCCCCCCCCCTATCAAAGAGAATTGGGAACGTTCCCCTTAACAAACACTAACCACCACCCCCTGTCAGGGGGCAGGCACATTTTAGGGGATGGGGACAATGTTGAGTGAGTCGTGAGAGATCTGATCTTTAAGTTGGAGATAAATCCAAGCCTGCTTAAGTTGGATATCCTATAAATTTTTCTTCATTCTCTACCTATCTCTCTCTCCTCTCCCCAAAATGCTTTCCAAAATTTACATCTTTTTAAAACAAATCTTAAAAACTCCTTTTTCAATTTTTTAATAAGGTTTCCTATTTTAATCGTATTCTCTTAGTTATTTTTAAATTCTAATCTACCCATGTTCTATTTCTTATTCTCTTAATTATTTGTTGTTGTTGTTGTATTTTTACCAAAATCCTACTTTTCCTCACCCACTCACGTCTCCCTCTTCAAACCATAGTTGCCATTATCTCTTTTTTTTTTTTCACTTTATATTATTTTAGTTGATTTTTTAGGTTTTTATATTATTTGTATTTATTTTTAGTACCAATGTTTACTCACATGTGCTTGCACGGGTTCATTCCCTAGTCTTTATGATAAGAATGAAACTGCATCGCATCGGAAGCTATTGTTGAGAGGAAAACGGCTCCCTTTAAGAGCTATGACCCTTTCATTCTCTTTTTTGTGGCCATATATCTTAAGTCCACTAGCAGCCAAGCATGCCAATAATGATTATGACAAAAATAACTTTTTTCGGGGTCTACACCTCATGCTTTTAAAGCAGCCCAAAGGGAAACCACACAATGAAAAGAGGGTATCACATCCGCCTAAAGAATGAGCCCTGAAACTCCTTAGGATTAAAGCAACTACCTCCTCAAATGTGATATATAGGACCATCATATGGATCACTTCTTGTCTGTTTCAGACTCTCAGAAGCTTTCAGTCCTAACTATTTTAACCTTCACTCTATTTATTTTTGTGCTGCCGTTGTGAAATAGCTAAGACTCTGTATGCAACCAATTCGAGCACCTCTCTGAGTAGTTCATACCTTTCTCAGGATTCTTATACCTTCGCTTGCAGCCACCTTAGGTGTTATTTAGTATACGATTATACTCCGTTGCATAAGCTACTGCATCCTCATCAACAAATGCCCCTAAGTAATTCCAGGCCTTTCTGCCCACACAACCATTCTAGACATTTCTTTTAGTATTCTATGCTACTTGACAGTTACACCTTCATCTTTTGCTATTGCAAGCATCTTGACGAAATATTTCGTTGATGTATATCAATCTTATAGTCAAATGTGTAGTGATATGTGTCTTATAAGTGTCTTATGCTCTCACAAGTTCAAGACATAAAGGTAAGAATGACCATAGGCCCGAAGAAGAGACCAAAAACTACCTCGGATTTGCCACACCAAGAAAGGTATATAACATACATTGCATATCATTTTAATACCTTAAAACTAATGTAGATATAGTACTAGGCATTTCACAAAACCCAAAGGCAAAAGATCCAAGGATAGACCCCCTACAGTGGCCAAAACAAAATTTAGAAAAATTGGGAGTCGTAATCAATTACAGATCAAACAATTGATTTTGGCGCAATCGGATGTGGATCACACAATCGATTGGTAGAGAAATCTGGACATAGTCTGAAACTCTTAAGGCCAAAAATCATAGGCCGTAATTGGTTGCAAAATTGATTTGTACCAAAATTCCTAGACTTGAAATCGATTTGGGATCAAACAATCGATTACAAGCTTGAGTGTAAGCTATAATCGATTGCAAGATCCATAGTCGATTGTGAATCAAACAATTGGTTATGAGAAAAATTTTGGAACAAATTTAAAACACGAATTTTAAGAATAGTTTTTTAAAATTTGTACTTTGTTTTTCAAATCTAAGGCTCCAAAATATTGTCCTTTATAAAAGATTCTAATCTGAAGACCATGGGTGCTCCTCAACTTTATAAAATAAAACTTTTTTCCATTAGGGTAAAGAACCCCAACACTTCAAGCTGTTTTAGAAAGCTCAAAAATTTATTATATGGAAAACATCCTCTACTGTAAAAAACACTACTGTCCATTGGTTTTGAGTTTGTGTAGCTAATATCTTTCATCAGATTCTCTCTCTCTGTCTCTTTTCTTGAATACCATTTCACTACTATTGAGGAGAACCTGTGGTGAGTCATTCCCTAAAGGAAAGTCACATTTGGCTGAGCTCAATGAGTACTAGAGCCAAATACTTGGAGCTTGTGGGTAGTTAAGACAAACTAGCTCAACAAGGAGCACCCCACTTTGAGCAACTAGCAACATCAACCAACTTGTAGTAATATTTGTTTTAGTTTGCATTCATACTCATTATTGTTCTTGCTTTGCTTTCGTCAAAGACACTGGAAGTAGTGCACACTCGCTGGAGACACCAAGTGTTGTTGTTTAGCTTGTTTGTGAGCAAATAGTTAAGTTTTGTATATTGATCTAGGTTGTAATAATACCTAAATAAAATATACCTAAGCATGGTAGTGAGCTTTAGAAAAGTGGAAGTAGGCCCTAGTGTTGAACCACTATAAATCTCTTGTTGTGGATTGTGTGTGTAATTGCTTGTCTTTTTACTTGAATGTTCCTTACTACTCTTGCATAGCACTTGTTTGACAAAATATTTGATTAAACACTTTGAAGCACACACACACTTGGGATAAGTTAAAAAGATTAAAATCAATTCCAAGATAAAATTGAAAAATGGGTAAATTAAACTAGATATCCTATTCACCCCCCTCTAGGATAACTTTAGAGAAATTTCAAGTTTATATGGTAATGATATGCTTATCTTCATGATTGATATTAACTGCATCAATAACATGAAGAAGTTTATTTCATCAGTGTTTGATGTGAAGACAAGTATATCATCCTATTCATACAGTGTGATTGTTATTACATAATCCGAAGATTGAGAATGTTCTAAAAAGATTCAATATGTATAAATATGCACCACCGTCCACACTTGTTAACACCAATGTCAAATTGATGGAGAATGAGCAATGTTGAATATCCTAGTATAAGTATTCTCAGGTAGTTGGCTACTTAACATTAGGGTTGTCAATTATCTGCTGAAGCATCCTTATTCACTTTGATTAAGGCGAATATGGATGCATCTATATCCGATTCATTTAAATATTTGATTTGTTTAATAAATATTCGATTATTAATGAACCCAATGTAGATAGGTATAAATCCACTTCAATTAATATTCGACTATGTATATATATAATGTATTGGGGTTAAAGACATCCAAAAAAAATGCTCAGTTAAAAAGGTAGATATTCAAATAAAGGCACCTAATCCAAAATTGCATAATGTGTCAGTCTGTAACATGCCTACAAACGTTATTTCACTGAGTTGAGGGTGTTCTAATAAATATATGAGAGTTGAGGGTGTTATAATAAATAGCTAATAAGATATAAACGTAAAACATAAAAATAACAAAGCCCTAAATCGTTTGACTTTACAATAACATATGAGAGGCAGAGTGAGAGGCATCCAACGATGACAATGTGAGAGGCGCCTGGCAATGACAATGTCAAAGCAATGACAATGTCAAAGGTAAGTCATTGTCTTCTTCTTATTCTTCTTCCAACCTAATTAGGGCTTGAAATACAGAGGTATCATTTATGTGTGATGAATTCGACCTCCTCCATGGTCTCCTAACCAGATTCTCACTCTTTCTCCCAAAGTCGACACCACGACCACTATTGTTATTAGCATCATAGCCCCCTTGGCCACTTCTTCTTCTTCCCCTTCTTCTTCACCATTTTTTTTTATTTAAAAAATCTTGCTGAATATCTGAATTTTCATTCGATATTCGACAAAGTCGAATACGAGTTCAATTCTAACATATGTCAAATATTGGATGCAAATTCAGATGCCTCTATTTTTAAACGATGTCAAATGCAGTCGTGTCAACATTTGCTTTGAATTCGATTTGTTTACAGTCTTAACCCCATGTTTTTCAGCCCCAAAATATGTGTCACCACTCAAAATCTTAATTTTCTGATAGAAAGTGTAATAGGATATATCCAAATTCACATCCAAAATTCATTTTAATAAACAAATACGAGTATGGGTCCTATTTTTAAATATACATAGATATTTGAATTCACATCTGATATTTGATTAACTAAACGAATACAAATATAGATGTCTCTATATATGCTTTGAATTCACTCCGTTTACAACCCTACTTAATGTACGCCATATGCTGCACTTGGTCGAACATTGTCTTTACAATTGAAATGTTGAATAAGTACAAAAGTAATCCTAGTAGTTAGCAATGGAGTGCTCTACACTCAATTCTAAGACTTGAAGGTTACTATGAACTATGGAATCCACTATGAAAGATATCTAGTTGTGGGTGAAAAACACAGTGATGCTACTAGGAATTTAGATTTGGATGACACTATAAATGGACGCCAGCCCTCATTCCCTAGGTACGATAAGTGATCTCATCAAAAGTCATATTTATATATTCTCATCCTACTTCAATAACTTGACTATTGGAGGCTCATTGGCAGGTACCACACCTATACAAGATTTATCATAGAAGGTTCAATCTCAGTCAGCCACCTTGTCTGGTTAGCTCCAAGTAACCAAGGGAGGGTGAGTTGAGCTAATTGGATGTGTATTAGGAAATTGCATCCATAGTTGGTGAGATGGGACTTGGGCCCATCATCACCTATAAAAGGAGAAGAGTGGATTCTCAAACCCATCCATGAAGGAACTTGGGAAACCAAGGAAGAAAATAAGAATAAAAAAAAGGGGGAGAAGAGAAGAAAGACAACTATTAAAGACCACCTCTCCTTTTCATTTCATTCTTTATGGACTTTTGGAATCCATCTTAAGTCCACTGATCAGCTACTCCCATTGGGCTTGAAATCACCTTAAATCAATGAGTTCTTTTAGAGAACCAACGCTTGGATTTGAAGGTGTTAGCCTAATATTCTTGACTTGGTTTTCATATATGACAAACTTTGATGCATTTTTTTTTGTAAACCTGACTATATTAGGCAATAAATTACAAGAGATGTAGGATACGGTTTTGCCAAGTAGTGCAAGCCCATTAAGAGACGAGTTGAATCTGAGCTTGGTTGTATCCCATAGATACCTTGGCATGCTCAAGTAGTGCAAGCCCATTGAAGTGCTAAAAGGATTTTTGGAATCTCCATTTCCAACATAGAAATCTACAAGCTTTACTCACCTATACATTAATTTGAAATTCAAAATTCCATAATTGACAAAAAACCAAATGAGTTGATCCCAAAATCGTTGTAATGGAACATGGATCAATCTTATTGCAGAAACAACTACATGAAAGAGAGAATAGTTGGTATCTAACAGTCATTTTGAACAAATATAGAAGTTCCATTCCCAAATTTTTAAACCATCCCAATGACATTTCTCCAAAACAGGTTGCTTATTCAAACTTAGGATGCTCTTAGCCTTACTAGCATGCAATGTAGTGCCTTAGCATCAAAATTTTGGCTAAAGACTCAAATTTTGAAGTAATCTTTAGCATAGTTTGGTAAGGAAAGCTGCATTGATTAAATGAGCATTTCTAACAAACTTCGTATCTTCTTGCAAAAGCAAGAGAGGCGACTATCTTGCATCGAAGAGGATGTGATATGTGGTGAGAAATAGTTTAAAAGGCTTTAAACTTAGCCTTTTTCTTTCCACATGTTACATCCTCATTGATGAGATGGTCCCCTCTCTTGTTTTTGCAAGAGGAGGATCTAGACTCATTCAATACCTAAAACTCCCTAGGTGTTGAAAGGTATAAATGGTGTCAATGAGCCAAGCCGAGTTGAGCTTTACCAAGCTCTGCTCAGGCTCATCACATAAGGATCAGGCTCAAGCTCATAATGAACCTAAGGTGCCAAAGTCAGGCTCAGCTCAGCTCATCAAACTCAAGCTTACTACATCAAGCCTGAATATTAAAAGTGTAAGATCCCACATTGCCTAGTGTGCACGGGAGAGGCCAAGGGGTCAGCCCAAGAAACAAAACCAGAGTGGGAGTGTGTCCCAGAACCAGACAATATCATGCAAGTGAAACCGGGGCGATTGCAGTTTGCACACAGGGACATGTGGTCCTAAGGGGAGCGGATTGTAAGATCCCACATTGCCTAGCATGAGAAGGATCATGTGCTTATATGTAAGCATGACCCTTTACATGCATGATACATTTTTTGGGAGAGGCGAAGGGGTCAACCCATTTGGGAGAGACCAAGGGGTCAACCCGAGGAACAAAATTGGGGCAGGACTGTGGCCCAGAACTGGACAATATCATGCAAATGAAACCAGGGCATTACAATTGGTATCAGTGCTGGATTAGCTTCGTGGTGTGCACATGGAGACGTGTGGTCTTACATGGGTGGATTATAAGATCCCACATCGCCTAGCATGAGAAGGATCATGTGCTTATATGTAAGCATGGACCTTTACTTGTGTGACGCATTTTTCAGGAGAGGCCAAGGGGTTAGCTCGAGGAACAAAACCAGGGTGGGAGTGTGGCAAAAAACTGGACAATATCATGTAGTGAAACCAGGGCGTTACAATAGGTATTAGAGACGGATCAGCTTTGTGGTGTACACACAGGGACGTATGGCCCTAAGGGGGGTGGATTGTAAGATCCCACATCACTTAGCGTGAGAAAGATCCTGTGCTTATATGTAAGTATGACCCTTCACTTGCATGACACATTTTTGGGATAGGCCAAGGGGTCAGCCTGAGGAACAAAACTGGGATGAGAGTGTGGCTTAGAACCGGACAATATCACACAAGTAAAACCGGGGCATTACAAAAAACTAACTGCCCATAAGCCAAACTTGGTCCTACAAGCTAATGGTATGGTTGGTTGATACAGGCCCAACAAGCAGTTTGTATATATAGTATGTATAAACTGTGTAATTATATAATATAATAAGATATATCTCTCTATATATGTATATATAAGACCCTTAACAACTCAAGATTTTAGAGAGCTGAACTAGATTTTAGAGAGCTGAACCTAGTTCAGCTCAGCTTAGACTCACTTAGCTAAACGAGCTCAATTAAAGGCTCAGGCTCAGCTCTATCAGCTTGAAACGAGGCTCAAGCTCAGCTCATGATGAGCCGAGCCATGCTCGGCGCTCGGCTCATTGGATTCCAAATTGCATTGATAAATTAAATTCTTAGTGGATGTGCATGGCCCCACCAAAACTGTAACGCAATCAATATTATTATTTGTTAAGGACAATAATAATATAGCATAGAGAAGACAGAGTTTTGGGTTAACTGGTATGGTTAAAGGCACTCTTTATTAGTGTAGTGCGCCTAGCTTCGGAAAAAAGTGGCACTAGCCTGAACTCTATTCTGTTAATTACAAATTAAAAGGTGATAGTTGACTGCCTATAAAAACTAGGTAACCTAGTTTTTTTTTTTTATTCCCGAGAATTGGTAAGCTTATTCACTCCAATAGAGAGCAGAGGATAAAGGAAGTAGCAAATTTAACTCTTGTTTCAAAGGGGTAAAGCGTAAAGGCAGGCTTCAATCAAGGTTATTGAAGAGTAATGGAGGGGCTGATTGGCTTGCTTTGATGCCGTGAATTTAGTTATTTACTTTCACTTTAGCAATCAGGTGCGAAAGGACTTCGCACTATATATATATATATATATATATATATAAAAGCAAGGAATTTTGGATCACCTTACCTTGCCTTAAACCCTATGCACGTTTGAAAAAGACAAAAAGGGACTCATTGAGAATATTTGATTATGACACCCCTGGAATCAAGTTTGCATAGATGAGTTATGGGAGGGAGTGATTAGCTTACTTTGATGTTGTGAATTTTGTTGTTTACTTTCACTTTAGCAAGCCCCAATGAAATAATGGATCACCTTTCCTTAAATCCCGTATACTTTGAAAAAAAAAAGGGCCAAAGAAGGACCCATTGAGAAAAATTGTTGGTGGTCATATCCTTTTGACTAATCAAAAGTTTGTCTAGTATGTGAAGAATATATCATTGATCCATTTGTTAGGGGCAAATTAAAGCACTTTGTGTTGGGAAAATGTAGCATTTCAAGAGTTTCAACCAATCCTTTAGCACCTTAGAATAATTTTGTAAGCAACATTATACAGGTTATTGGGCTGATGTTGAGAAAAAGGTTGATTTTATTAACTCATTTCATCTGGGGTAATTACCTCAGGGATAAAGGAACATGAGGTTCATGAATAAAGGGCCATGGGAAGGATAAATAATCAATCTAAAATGGTCAAAAACGACTTTTTCTATGTCATCTTGGGATTTGCCCACTTTCTTAAAGGTAACTTTAACCACTCAATCTTAATTTTGGTTATTTGATGAAGAGTTGTCTAGTGAAATAAAGCTGGCTCCAGCATAAATTCAGTTGCCTCTCTTAACTAATTCAAGGGAAAGGGTCTACAATTGGATTTGAAGTAAATTTGTTTTGAAGGATTTTATTTGATTTTAAATTTTCCAGTGGTGGCAGTTCCATACTGTTAAATGAAAGATTACATATCTGAAAGGTGGGGAACCCTACAAATTTGGTCTGTTAAGCGAAGAAAACAACTCCCTATAGGAGATAACAAAAGGTAGTGATTATAGTGAAAAATTGTTGACTAGAGAAGGGGGTACAAGGGTGTTAAATTGTTTGAGCTATCCACAGCGATGGCAATGGAGCATGGTGAGTGCTTTAAATCTCCTAAGGCCTCAAGGAAAAAATCTCTGGGAACGGGTTTGCTAGGTGAGTCATATTGAGAAGAGATCAAGATGACTAAGGAATCTTTCACATGACAGACAAGTTGGTGCCCCAAAAGGACTACATTTACTGGAACATCACCCTTTCTTCATGTGCTACATTTCAACCCAATAGAACTTTGCCACGTGACTAAAAGAATCCCTTTTTAAAGGAATCTTGAATTAAAACAAATTGAGCTTCCAAAAGTCGGTGTTATACAGGAAAAAACACAAGATCTGGAGGGTCCCCTTGATTGGCCACAGCATCCTTTCACGGGGCTTAAATAGGAGTTTCCACCTAACAAAAAAACCTAAATGGGTCCTTAAGAACTTTTTCCTAATTATACTTCCTTTTGGAAACAGCAATTCCAAAAATCCCTTAGCACATAGCCTTCAAAATCTAGTATTCAATAACAAAATCAAACAACCAAGTGAACTGAGTTAAGGAGGTGTCGTTATCTCATTTCTTGAAGATAGTTGTGGTCTCCCAATATATTATGCAAGGGTGTGTGCCAAGCTAATTTCAGGATATAACCAATCTTGGATTCAACTCCTTGTCTCTCACCGGGCTTACACTACCCCACATAGACATATGATACGTACCTCCCTTGTAACTTATTGTCTAGTAAGGTCTCTACAATACATGTATTAAAACTTGTCCATTTTTTGGAAAATTTTCAACAGAGTTTTCCCATAGTAGATTGAATATTATATATAAAAACCAAGTCAAGAAGACAAGATACACACCCTCAAACCCAAGTGTTGGCTCTCTAAAAGAGTTCACTGATTTGAGGTGGTTTGAGCTCAAAGATGCAAACAAATAACTTTTATAAGGGTAGCCGATTAGAGAGCTTGAGATAGACTTCAATATAATCCGAAAAGAAAATGAGAGAGGGAATAGTGGATGCCAAAGGCTGTCTTTTCTCTTCTTCCTTCACTTTTTCTGCTCTCTGGTTTCTTAGTTCAGTGAATGGATTATCAAACCCATTCTTTGCCGTTAACAGGTGATGATGGGCCATTGCCCTATCTCACCAACCACCCATAGTCCCATATGTGTCCACAATTTAGTTGACATCAATCAGGCCCATTTTCGTGAATGGCTTATCCAAATGTGGTTAGTGGGTTCAAGTCCCAAGCTGTACAGGTTGGCTTGCTTTACAAGCCTTATTCGTGATTTTTCTACTATCAAGCCTATTCATGAATCAGCCCACATGTGACTTCAACCCATTCGCAAATACGGGCATTGATGAGCCCAATCTGTGAATCTAGTTGAGACGAATTTCAGTCACATTCACAGAATAATCTATCCTATCATGGAACTTAGCTTTTGTGAACCTAGCCTGGCGTTGCTAGTTGTTAGTCTGGCCTAGTCATAAACCAGAGTTAATCATAATTGCCCATTCGTGAAACTTGAGTTAATCACAAATCTTGAGCATTGTGACTAGTAATGTAACACCCCACATTACACTTAAAGGATAAAAATGTAATTTAACATATTTAAGAGTGAAATTGTCACTTCACATGTTTAGAC
>JAOXJP010128893.1:0-13649 GCA_025762735.1 Platanus orientalis | reverse complement strand
TTACATGGACACATAAAATAAACGTTACCCCCCGATACTACCCTTATTAAACCACATATAATTGCATCTTCCATAAATCACTACATGCATGGACCCCACCAAGACCAAGTGTGGGTCCCACCTTGCTCCCATGTCCTCATCAGGTGGTACCTTATGTGAAAATCCTATGGCGCAACTATACGGAAGAAAAAGCGACTTGGGAGAGAGAGACTGACATGGAAACAAAGTACCCGTACTTGTTCCATGGCTAAGGTACGTTGAATTCAGGGGATTGAATTCTTTTATAAGGAGGGGAGAGTGTAACACCTCGTATTTCCTTGAAATGCTAAAAAAATAATAATAATGTGTGGCAAAACTCTGCCCGATCAATTAAGGAAATTCCTGACCGGTTAAGAGGAATCTTTAGGCAAAATGACTCCTCTACCTGATCGGTTAGGGAGTTTTTACTCAGCCAATATGCTTTTATTTCTGACCGATCAAAGGTGGAAAATCTGGAATTTTCCGTATTCGCTCCCAACACATGATTTTGTTTCAAAAAGACATGTGGGACTCTCATGTGACGAAATAAAACCCTAAAACTTACCCAATCAAGACCTAAAAACATAAGAGAAGAACAAGAGAAGGAAAGGAGAAGGGTTTTGAGAGAAAGGAAAAGAAATCCCTAATTTGCCTAAGGTAAGCTAGGAAAACCCACACTATGAGGGATTATGCTTGGTTTTTAGGTATTCTTCTAGTTTTCATTAGATCCCATAGATTTTTGGTGTTCTACACCATTTAGATGCAAAGAAAGAGGATTTGGAGGTTATCTTAAAGAAGAGACTCGAAGGGAAAGAGAATCTACAAGAAGACTTGTGAATCCAAGAAGAAATACCCATTGTAAGTGGTTATGCATGATACTTGTTTTCTCTTATAGGATCCTAGATATATGCTTCATGGTTTAAGCTTCATGTATTTCAAGGTATTACCACATGGAAATGGTTTAATTGTACTTGCATATGGTTTATCTTGATAGGATCTCATAGATCTTTGTGTATTCATGAAGTTCGCAAATGATTCTATATTTTCCATGATCGTATCTTAGAATCTCTGCTTACATTTTGAGATTTACATCTATTTGAAGGTTTATAGTTGTGAAAACCTATAAGATTTATCCATGTTTCTCTGTTATGATTTGTACATTAATTTTCTATGAATATTCATGTAAGGTTTGATGTATTTGATTACCATGCTATATCCTATCATTGTGTTTAGGTAGAAAATGTTTCCAAATTTCTGTAGTCTTCTTACATGTTCTCTAGATGGATTAAACATCTTACATGCATTGGAATATGACATGATTTTGCACCTATTGGCAATTGTTTTCCGATTGACACCATGAAATTTTTAAAGGCTTTCAAATTTTGCATCATGAAAACTCAAGGATTTGTCTATTGCTATATGTTTTGGATGTCGGCCTTAATCTTGGGGATTGTACAATGAAGTGGCCTTACGCTTAGGTATTATACAATGAAGTGGCCCCTACTCATGGGGATTATACAATGAAGTGGCCATACTCTTGGGGATTGTACAATGAAGTGACCCTACTCTTGGTGATTGTATAATGAAGTGGTCCTACTCTTCGGGATTGTACAATGAAGTGGCCCTATTCTTGGGGATTATAGAATGAAGGGCCTTACTCTCGGGGATTATACAAGGAAGTGGCCCTACCCTTGGGGATTAAACAAAGGGATAGACCCTACCTTTGGGGATATAATACATTGGATAGACCCTTTGATGCGGACATTGGAGCAAAGTGGGGTCCACTCATAAAGACACATGGAGGATACTTGATTGACATCAAGAGAAGAGCTTTTATGACTGTTTTAGCCTTTAATAGAGTCATTTTGTAGTGTTATTTTATAATTTATAGGTTATTGAAGTTTGGGGAGATAGGAGTAATTAGGGTTCTTAATAGAGGGTATATTTTTTAAGTGATTTTTTGTTTTTGAGAGATAATGAGCTGATTTTATTAAAAAGAGAAAGCCAAAGATACAATACAAAGGGGATCACTAGGGAAGTGATACCAGAACCAAAGAACACTAAAAAGGAAATAAAAGAACCATATTACATGAAGCAAAATACATTGAAAAAAACTAAGAACATCACCCCGCCATCATTGCAATATATCTGCACACCATATATCGTACAAGTCTTCCTTGAAACCTAAACGGATTGAAATCCATTCAGAAAGGGTATCATAGATATAGGATACCAGAGCCATCTCAGATCTATATTTGTCCTCAAATATTCGACTATTCATTTTCTTCCACAGCCCCCATCCAATTGCCCCCGAAAGAGCCCGCCATATGGATAGGGGAAGACTCTCCAAGCCATCGATCTACCAGCCTGTGATCGTATCATGGAACCTATTCGGAAAAATCCATGGGATTTTAAGGTGTGAAAGGAAAAAAGCCCACACCATTTTAGCCATAGGACAGTGCATGATAAAATGATGAACGGATTCCTCCTCCCCTATACAAAGAACACACCTATTGGCCAAATTCCAGCCTCTATTTTGTAGATGGTTGAGGATGGTAAGAATTTTATCCAGAAAACAATTACCAATGAAGAAAGATACTTTGGAGGGGATCTCCACCTTCCATAATGCTTTTATGAGGGGCTAGACAGTTTGTAGACGAGGAAAGTCTAACATAAAGTGATTTTTCCGTGAAGCAACCTTTCCTATTGAGCCCCTAGATCCACTCATCACTACAATCCGCCCTAGGGCTACTATTACCTAACAAGTCTAGCATACCCAACAATTCTCCTAATTCTCAATCCTTTGGGGCTCTCCACAAATCCGGATCCCACATTCTTGAATTAGAATCAAAACAATTGGCAACCATTGCACTAGAATCTAAAGCCAATCTAAAGATATTCGGGAATACCACCTTAAGTGGAACCTCCCCTACCCACACATCCAACCAGAATCTAATATTCCCACCATTACCTAATCTAAATGTAATAAACTCCCAAAAGACCTGTTTGATTGACAAAATGGATTTCTAAATTCCACAACCATGTCTCCTTTTAACCTCTCTAGCTTCCCACCAAGATGCTTCCCCAAACTTGGCCAACGCACCTTCCTCCAAAGATTCTTACGATCACTCCCAAATCTCCAAAGCCATTTGGCTAACAATGCCCTATTGTGATCATGTATCTTCCTAATCCCAAGTCCCCCAAACTTAAGCGGTTTACAACACCAGTTCCAATCCACTAGATGAAAATTGTGTTGTTCCACTGAATCATTCCAAAGGAAATTTCTAAACAACCTCTCCATTTTATTGGCGGTAGAGTTTGGCACATTAAAGAGGGATAGGAAGTAGTTGGGCATGGCTGCCAAGGTAACTTTAACTAAAGTCAATCGGCCACCTTTTGAAAGCAAATGAGCTTTCCACGAATCCAATCTCGCCGATATTCTATCAATAACCGGTTCCTAAATTGATTTTGATTTATAACTACGAAGTCAGAAGTGTACTAATTCTGCACCCCAATATCCAGGCTAAACTCCCTAAGTCACAATTCGGCCCCACTGGGAACGTCTCACTCTTTGCCAAATTAATCTTCAGATCCGATATTGCCTTGAAACATAGTAGAATACACCTCATATATCCTATTTGATGTGCATCCGCATCGCAGAATATCATGGTATCATCTACAAATTGAAGATGAGAGATGGAAACTTCCCCACTACCCACTCTAAAGCCGTAAATAAAACCCATTTCCGCCTTTTTGATCATTCTACTCCGCACCTTCGAAACCATAATGAACAGGAAGGGGGATAAAGGATCCCCCTGTCGAATTCCTCTCGATCCCCCAAAAAACCCTGCCGGACTACCATTAACCAAGATCGAGAAAGAGGCCGATCGAACGCAAAAGAATATTCAACTTCTCCATTTTACTCCAAATCCATCATGAGTAGGATATAATCTAGAAAATTATAATTCACATGGTCATATGCCTTTTCCAGATCCAATTTGCAAATAACTCCACATTGGCCTGATATCCTCCTATCCTCAATACACTCATTCGCAATAAACACCCCATCCAAGATTTGCCAGCCTGCAATGAAAGCTCCTTGTGGGGGAGAAATGATGCTCTTGAGTACCGTCTTTAGCCTCAACGAAAGCATCTTGGCGATGATTTTATAGACGCTACTCAATAGATTGATAGGCCGAAAATCCTTTAACTCAACTGTTACATGCTTTTTCGGAATGAGAGCAATGAAAGTATTATTAAGGTGCTCATAAAACTCCTTGGAATAATAGAATTCATCAATTATTTTCATTAGGTCATCTTTAACTATGTCCCAACACCTTTGAAAGAAGGAAATGGAGAAACCATTAGGGCCTGGAGATTTATCTCCTTTCATACTTTTGATTGAAAGAAGTACTTCTTCCAAAAACTTTCTTTCCAACCAACTTTTCTCCACATTTGATATTCTATCGAACTCCAATCCCCCAAGCAAAGGTCTATTTTGCTGATCCTCCCTAAACAGGGAAGTATAAAAAGATTCCACCTCATCTCTGATTTCCATTTGGTTATTCGATATTTGTCCATTGATCCGAAGACTATGTATGGTATTAGAACTTTTGTTTTGAGATGCCACTTTATGTAAATTTTTTTTGTTTCGATCACCTTCCTTAAGCCATCTTACTCTTGACCTTTGTTTCCAAAATATTTCTTCCTTAAGGGCCAAAATCTGGTATTCCTTTTGACAAGCATCTCTCTCTACTTTATCCTCCACAGATAACACCCTCTCCTCTCCAATTGAATCGAAAACTTTAATTTTATTCACACAACTCAAAGATTCATCTTTCAAATAACCCAACGATGTTTTGTTCCAAGCTTTTAAACCCTGCTTCAAGGACTTAAGCTTAGGGGCAAAAATCTTGCTAGGTTCTCCTGAAAAGGATGATTGATGCCATTCTTGCTCCACCACGTTCATGAAATCAAGCTCAAGAAACCAAGCCTCCTTGAATTTGAACGGTGATGGTCCCCCCCTCACCCAACCCGACTCAAGTCTAATTGGAGAATGGTCAGAAACTATTCTTGGACCAGCCACCTGGGATCTTAGGGGAAATAGATCCTCCCATTCATTGCAAAACAGGAAACGGTCAAGTCTACTAAAGGAAGGGGTCTCCCTAAAGTTAGACCAAGTAAAATTTGCCCCTTATAGAGGGATATCAATTAAATTCCATCTAACAATAAACTCACCAAATTTAGACATTCTGGCATCTCTTCTATTATCCCCCTTTCTCTCATGTATAAATCGGACAAGGTTAAAGTTCCTAGCAAAACACCATGGTAGGTTCCATCTAGCCTTTTGCATCGTTTAATTCCCCTAAAAATCCATCTACCTCACAACCCAATACAGGCTCATACACACCCGTTAATACCCATTCCTCCAACATATTCACCAACCTGCACCGCACCGAAATCGAAAAAGCCCCTATTTCATACTCCAAAACTTCTACTCTTGCTTCATTCCAAATCACAAGAATAATACCCGATGCTCCCCACGAGGGGAGAGCCAACCAATGTTTTGTAGCCTTACCCCAAATCTCTTTCACAAATTGGTCGATCATAACCACTCTTTTTGTTTCATGACGTACAATCAAATCCGGATTCACACTATTTATGTCTTTACAGATCACTAGTCTCTTGTCTCGATTACCCAAACCTCTTACATTCCAAGATAAAAGTCTTAGATCCATCAAGCACTTAATCATAACCCCTTTACCTCTCCTACTTCCCCCATGATTCACGCTTCTCTCTTTCCGGTCATAGTTCACGGAACTCTCCAATTTTTTGAGTTCATTTATAAGACGTTTTCCACCCCCAGACACCTAATCAGCCACACTAACCTCATTCCTTCTTCTGCGCTCAATCGCCTTGAATAATTCAATGGCCTCCTCTTCTAAACCTTCAAAGGACAAGCCTAGGAATGTCCCAAATTCCTTCACCTTTTGGAGGACCCACTCGGACATATGCTCCTCATCGCGCTCATTCACTCCATTCAGAAACAAAACTTCTAAGTAGTCCTCCCTTTTAGAAGGAGTTGCTGACTCTTGACAACCACCATTACCCAACAGACGCTCCCTACCTGAAGATCGTTTGGATTTGCAGTTGCCAATGGAACTACCGACAAGACCTTACTCCTATCCAACTCCCTGACATTTTTTCCATCCACAATCACCAACTGATTGGCCACCTCATTGATCCCATTAATAAGATCTTTCCTCTGAATATGTTCCTGCATAAGATTATTATCCCCATCTAGCCATTCATGCATTTGATCCCTACATAAATCCAGAGCATCTAATAAAATAGAAGGACAAATTTTCGACAATAACGGGTACTGACCTTTGCATTGGTTTAGACTGAAACACGGTCTAACCTTTCTCAAGACACTGTTCTGACCTTTATGGTGTCGAGTCCTTTCCACACACACCTTTGGTAGTTCCAAGGGTTTAACCTAATAGTCTCCAATCTTAGACACTGCCAATGAATGTTCAGACCTAGATGGCCCCCCCGAACCCTGCATGCGGATAGTTGTCGTAGACAAATGATGGGAACCAGGCCTTGACTGAACCTCTTGCTTCTCACACATGACAAACTCAGACCTTTGGATAGTATATGCTTCTCCAGCTACATAAGACTCTGGAATCACAGACGTCTTCTTAGTGCGATTGCCAGCCATCTCATCTACCATACCCGACGATTCCTTTTCTTGGGAGGTCACTATGTCCCCTCCTTACCCTCCCCTCCAGGCTCCACCATTGGAAGAGAGGGAGTAGAATCAGGAGGCCTCCTTTTAGGTGGTTATAAGGGAATAAGGCAAGTCGTCAGCCACAACTAGAAGCCACAATTTTGGCTCCAGGTTTCTAATTTTTTTAGGTTAGTAGTTGCTACTTCTTTTATTTCACAAGTCTTTAAAAAGGGATATTCCTCTATTGTAATGACATGATGGAAT
Organism: Platanus orientalis; assembly: GCA_025762735.1. NCBI lineage: Eukaryota > Viridiplantae > Streptophyta > Magnoliopsida > Proteales > Platanaceae > Platanus > Platanus orientalis. Next base: position 6,634 of record JAOXJP010128893.1, on the reverse strand, counting down.
AGAAATAAAATTTATGGCTTTCTTTGGTTACCACAAGTGGTGACTTGTATTCTTCAAGTTTGGCCTGGACTTGAAACCTGGTAGGGATTACCAGGAAGAGGTAGGGATTACTCCATCAGGTACTAATCCTTCTCTCATCATCATCATCATCTTCTTCTTTTTCTTATTTTTTATGATTTTGCTGCCACAACCTGAAACTCAGTTTCCATTAATTCCCTTTAGATATCATCCATTAAGACCCCCAATTCCTTCTTCCATTCCAATCGTACAACCCAAACCCATCATCCTCTTAATTTCAATCATAAAAGAAAACCCATTCCACCAAAATACTTACCTACGATTTTGACAAACCCCACTGGCCCTTGGGTTTCTTCATATGAACCGTACGTACTCTCTTAAAGCCTGCACTACTTTGTTTTCACTCTCCCTCATTTGATCTCATAAAGCCTTTGCTACAACTCTTATACACTAATTCAAAGAGTCTCATGTTTCCCATATAATTAAACACTGTAACAACCTCATATCACAACTTTTAATCCTCTTGCATACTCACTGTATGAATTTAGTCCTGAACTAGATTAGCCCCTCATACCCTGCCATAACAGCCTGTGGTCTGCTTATGTTAATTCCATAAATCTGTTGCCAATCCACACTCTGGTTCTACAGCTTGTGTTGCCACATCTGAGCCCCATAATTACCATTCCCTGTTTTGATTTTAAAAGAACCTGGTTTATCCTCATATCAGAACACAGTACACCCTTGGTTCTAAAGTTCAGAACCAGCTTGCTATTTTGAACTTTCTCAGGTTATTAAATACAAAAACCAGACCTATTCTAGATCTGATTTCAGTCCCCAACCTCCCCTTAATACTCACCTCTTTAACTCTGGGAACTGTGCTCCATAAACCACCCATCCACATTTGAAGAAAACCCTGAACCAGCTTGATCTCTCTTTTCTATGCAAAAGCCTACTCTCTTGCATCAAATTTGGTATCAGAGCTTGTGTGCTGCATCACCCTTCTCTTGGGGACATAATACAATGAAGTGGCCCTTCTCTTGGGGATTATACAATGAAGTGGCCCTACCCTTGGTGATTAAACAAAGGTATAGACCCTACCTTTGGGGATATAATACATTGGAATAGACCCTTCTCTTGGGGACATAATACAATGAAATGGTCCTTCTCTTGAGGAGTATACAATGAAGTGGCCCTACCCTTGGGGATTAAGCAAAGGGATAGACCCTACCATTGGGGGATATAATACATTGGAATAAACCCTTCTCTTGGGGATTATACAATGAAGTGACCCTTCTATTTGGATTGTACAATGATTAGCTATATATATATATAAGCCCTTCTCTTGGGGATTGTTCAATGATTAGCTATATATATATATATATATATAAGCCCTTCTCTTGGGGATTGTACAATGATGTGACCTTACCTCCTTAGGGATTAAATAAAGGGATAAACCCTAAACCCTATCACTGGAGACATAATGCGATGGAATGATCTTTATATGCTTTGCTTTGTAAAGAAAGAGGCTTGTGAGCCTAATATGCTTTGTTTTGAAGAAGAAAGAGGTTTGCGAACCGATTATGTCTTGTTTTGAAAAGAAGGTGGCTTGTAAGACAAATATGCTTTACTTTTAGGGAAGGGGTCTATGAACCGACTACTTGTTATTTCGCAAAGTGATTCGCACATACTTAATTTTGAAGTGCACTTCGATGTATTGTGATTTGAATTCCGTATATGCATAGCATTGCATTTATAGTTGTGACTGCCATATGATCTTTACTTTGCAAATTATCTTGTACCGATGCATACATGTCTATATGTATTTTGACTGCTCATGTAATCATGCTCTGTTTGTACGTATCCTTATTTCAGTGTATGTCTTGTATGACTTCTTACAAAGCCTGTCAAGCTTACCCAAATTGACACTATTTTTCAGATTAGGATTAGTGGGCAGGTACACAATTGGAGCCATGGCCGGATGGAAGAAAGAGAGCTAGAGAGCTCTAGTTTCTTTTTAGATTTGATTTCATTTAACTTGCGAACACATTATAGACTTGAGACTATATCTTTTATGGATGTTTTATCATTTAGATTTCATTTCCATTGTAAAGGATTAGATTAGACAATGATAGTTGTGGATTTTATGCTTATTGTGATAGGAAAGATGTATATAGTGTTAAATCATGGTATAATGTTTAGTCCTTTTTCCGCTGCCTTATGGTGAATGAATAATGGTATTTTATATTTCCACTGCGAGATGTTATGTGATATAAAGAAATAATGGCATAAAGAGTCAAAAATTAAAAGAGAGCAAATGAAGAGAAAGTGGGCACCCTCCGAGTCTGAATCATCCCAATGTGAAGTTTGGGTTCGGGGTGTGTCGCCAAATGTCATAATCCGGATTTGGGTCATGATAAGGGCCTTGAATTTGGGTTGTGAGAAAGGGTACAATGGTACATGCATCCTTGATCTTCACTAACTCATCAATCAGCTCACAACTAGTCTGAGCAACAACTTCCACATTAGTGTCCTCAGCTATGGCATTTTCTTCAATTTCTTGATCTTCAACCTTGGACTTTTCTTCCACAATTTGCAATTCAGCATCATGCATTACAGCATCGGGCTTGGAATTAGCAAGCTCTACACTTTTCTTCTGCTTAGCAAGTTGGTACTTGTCAAGGAGTGCTTAAATCTTATCCGACCAGTCTTGAACAACTAGCACCACACTAATAGGTTTTACTTGGAAACGATAATACACTCCCTAATCACAAATTCGTGAAATATTAGTGATCCTGTTGAAAGTAGCCTATCTCTCATCCAACCATTTTTTTCCTATAATCACTTGACATACAAGTGACATTCAACACCATCACTGTACTGTCCTTGCTCAACTGAACAATAAAGTGTCCATCCTTATGATGACAAAATGATCTAGGATCTTGTGAAAGTCTCTTAGCCATACTATTATAAATAAAGTTACCCTCATATTGATCACTGATTATGACCACAATACGCTTTCCGTGGGGGAAAGTAAATGGGTACTTAACTGTGAAAGCCATTAACTTTTCATCAACTGGATGGATATATCCCCAAGGAACCCAACTGGGTAGGGACTAGTTGGAACCTAGCTTTTTAATATTTCCCGGGATTACAACTAGATAAGACTAGTTGCAAACCTGTCTCTGATACCAAAATTGATGCAGCACCACCCTTGGAATGGCTGTTATATGTGGGTAAACAACCAATGGACTTTCACAAAGCTGTAGCCAAGCTATAAGGGACTGTAGTAGGCTGTCTAAGGGCTAACAAATGGGTGTTTATTGAGTCTCAGCTAGGCCAAAACAGCAAGGTTACTAGGCACTGATAGGTCCTTCTTTAGGTAGGCAGCAAGCTAAAACACTAGGGATTAGAGTGCTTAGTTTAGTAAAGGTTCAGGGTCTATGGGCAGAGTGTTAGCAATTTCAGTTTCAAATCAAGACCTTAAACCAAAGATAATCCTGGACTGTTTCTAGGGCGGGGATCAGACTGAAAGTGAGACAAGTGGATGGCTGTTAGGGAATAGCAGGCTGTATTTGTGAAGGTTAACTCAGAAGTAAATCTTCTCTTTAATAAAGTGAGTCAAGTGGATGGCTGTTATGGACATATCTGAAATCCTCATCTAACCTCACTGAAAGTGTAAGCGACAGTCTTAATCAGCAAAGGAACTATCTCCAAGAGCTGTTGCAAGTGTTCTGTTGCAAGTGTTCTTGATAGTAAATCTTCTCTTCAATAAAAAAATAGTTGAGGGAAAGGTATCCCTATGTTGCCACCAGGTGAAGTATGTTGAAATATATTAATTTATGTATTTCCTGACATCTTAAGGTTTTGGGAGGGTTGGTTGATTCACTATCAACATGGTATCATAGTAGGTTTGGTCACGAGTTTGAATCCCGGTGGAAGTATTTTCTTGGATGAAGTGTGGTGCATGTGTGTATGTGTTGTGTGGACTCGTTTCTAGCTCCCCAAGTGTATTCCTAGGAAATAACGGTGTTCTTCTTGAGGGGGGTGTTGAAGCATATTAATTTGTGTATCTCCTAACACCTTAAGGTTTTGGGAGAGTTGGTTAATTCATATCAACAAAGTACCAGAGAAATAATTTAATTCCAAAGGAAACACAAGTTATCTCTCCAAATAGAGGTGCCGCAGGGTTAGGTAGGTATAAGACCGAGGTTTTCTTGCAGAAAACAAGAAGGGTAGACTATGAATGAGATCCTTCAGGTCTTTAATCTTTGAAGGGAAAGGTTATTTATGGTGAAACTGAGATTAGAAAGAGTTTAGGTGCAGCCGTAGGTTATGGGAGAAGTAATGGTGGTGGTCTGAAAGCAAAACAGTAAAAGGAAAGATGGGTGGCAGGCCTATGGGTTTCAAGAACTCCAACAAGATTGTCTCTCATTGTGTTGTGGGTGTGTGCAAATTGTCTCTCATTGTGTTGCTTGCTGTGTTTTATTATTTATCTTTTCGAGCATTCATTGAAGTGGAACTAGTTGCCTTGTTCCCGCTCTGCTATAGCTCAAACTATAGTGTGTGACGGAGCCCCACGGTATATGAGCGTTCACTCACTAATTTATTTAAGTCATTATTTGTATTGTGACTTAAATAAATTAAGGAGACTTAGTTGATTACTCGCTTATTTCCGTTGCAATCTAAATTAGTTAAAAGTAAATTAAAAGAAGGATCAAGTGTTTAAAGAATTCAAAAATAAGTATAAGGATCCTATTCACCCCCAGTCTAGGATCCTTTGGATCACACCATTTCGGGAATCTCAATTAAAACCTCAAAAATACTATTCTCGCCACTCACTAAAACCCCTTTAGTAATTTGGTTATAACTCTCCTAAATCACCTCAGATTTGCGCAATCTTGGTCTCTTTTGAGCAGTAACTAAATAATCCTTCTAAAGACACCAAAATCTAGTAAAAAAAAAGGCAGGTTTTGACCTTAGAAAACTTTGGCTAAAAATCAATTTTAGGATTAGCCAAAAATCCTAAACTAACCTTGGCTTTCAAGCCTTTTTATAAAAACAATCCAATAACTAAAAGCCCAAATTAAACTATTTGCCTTATTACAAGATTAAAAAAAAAAAAAAAAAACCCACCTAAACTACTTTAACGATTTGGACAATGCTTGTGCCTATATCCATGGTCATCAAGCTTCTTCTTTTGCACACCATATGCGCCCGCATCAGTGATAAGTATCGTTGTATGGAGCTTTAACATAAGCTAAACAAGCTTTTAAAAGTGGAAATTTCGTCTAGGGGTATTTCTGGAATTGTTGGGCAGAATGTGAAATTACCAGAATGCTCCTTACCATGCATCAGAATTTTCTGAAATTTTAAAGATAATTCTGATGTATAAAAGAGTCTTATGTTCAAAATTTCATCAATTTCTGACTAGATTTGATTTATCAAACCATAAAAACATCAGTCCAGGCACACTTTTACTGAAGGAAACCCTATACCAGTGTGGGTTTTATGAAGAGTAAAGGGGAACATGCAAAGGGGATTCAAGTGGATTGTAGGGGATCTAGAAGGGCACACGTGGGGAAGTAAAACCCCTAAGAAAACCCAAGAAAATAGAGTGGAGGGAGGGGTGATTTTTTCTATATGTATGTCCCAGGAATATTCTGGTATAATAAAGATAGGTTCAAAACAGAATTATAATAAGGCAAAACTATTAGCAATAAGGTTGGTTTTCTGGGATAAAAAACCAATAGCATGAATAGGGAACAAAATAACTGATTTATAAATGTAGGATTTGTCTAAACCAGTTTGGAACAATTCCAATTGTGAGGTTTACTTGCTGCCAGAACCTTAAATAACAATCTTTAGTCTTTTTATTCTTGTTCAGTCATGTGGACACTCCAAATCGTTACAATGGTGGTAATAAAAGAAAGAATGGAAAGAAAAAGGGAAAGAGGGAGATTAGAAGGGAAGGAACAAGGAAATAATAGGTGATGGAGGAAAAAAGAGGAGAGGAAGTAGAAGAAGGGAAAAAGGGAGCTCACAGCTAACACTAGAAAGAGAGAGGGAGAAAGGAGAAGAACCCTCTCGTGGGACTTGAAATAACCCAAAATTTTTTACAAAAGTCTTCAACACCTTGGGTACATGTCGACCCCTCATTATATCTAGACCTCAATACACTAAAGTTTAGAAGTTTCCAAAAATAGAAACTTTAAACTATTGGCAACACATAGTTAATAATAATTTCTAAGACAAAACAACCTAAAAACAATAAAAGAAAGAGGCTGTCGACCAGCCCATGTGGATCCCCCTGTTTTGACTCTTGACCTTACTAAAAGACCTAAATACCCATGGCTTTAAAATAGTCTTTTCCTCTAAACTACAAATGGCACACTTGCCTTATTACAAAATTGTCCATAAACACTTGCTATCCCACATGGCTACTTGTCAACCACCCTTTAGCTGCTTGTAATTGGGCTTGGACTTTGAGCTTGGGTGATGCAGCATCCATCATTTGGGTACCTTAAGTATCCCATGTGGAGGCCAAGCCCAAGCCTAATAAGTCATAGGAGTGTTGCACATGGGGGGGGGGGAGCTTTTTTTTTTTTTTTTTTTTTTT
>JAOXJP010128882.1:0-13649 GCA_025762735.1 Platanus orientalis | reverse complement strand
CTCCAGAAATGGGGGTAAGGCTGCGTACATCTTGCCCTCCCCAGACCCCGCGTTAGTGGGAGCCTCGTGCACTGGGCTGCCCTTTTTTATATGTTTCCATTTCCAGAGGTACTGACATGAAACCTATTCATAATGTGTTCCCACAACACGTCTTAATCCTTCGATACATTTTATATTGTTTTGATTGAAGATTAGTTATATAAATAAAATGTTTCAGTTGACATGTATAGAAATATCAACCGAAGAATAACTTTTGGAAACTCAGTTATGTGATGCTTCCTCCTATTCTTTTTAATCTTTAGGTCCAATATTTTAAGTTTTGTGGTTTAGAATAACCACTTCATTATGATATAATTTTTATTTAATTATAATTGATTTTATATACAGATGCGTTAACAATGGCCCCCTGTCCCATTTTCTTAAATTTTCATTGAAGGATGAAATGAATGCATCTTTGCATCTAAATTTTATATTTACTATTAGTAGCTTTTGTCAAATAGAAAAAGATAAGATAAAAACAATACCTGACACTTTCAAGTGTGTACTTTTCTGTATATACGTTGTATTTCTCAACTTTTATGGTAATTTATAGTGATGTGATAATTTAGAAATGTGTATTTATACTTTTTTTTTTTATAATTTTTTGAAATATCAATAAATAATTAAAGATAATGCATTGTCTCTACTTTTCATTGTTTCCATGAGTTTTACTAAATTTTGACAGAACATGGCCGTTTGACGTTTCTAATTTCTAAGTTATTGACATTTCCACTGACACCGACATATTAAACCTTAATTTCAGATGACTGTTCCTAGTCCTTCTGCTTGTCATCTTCATCAAGGCTAATGTCGCTTTGTGGAATTCATCTTCATCTCATATATATAACACTAAATTTTTTCATAAACAATGCAAAAGGGCACCAGGCTATTGGTGTAAATTCTCTGCAATTGGAAACCCATTTGCTTCTCTAATTGTTCTTACACTAGTTACGTTCATCTGGTATCAATGGATTTACTTTTCTCGTATCTTTCCTAGTATCCACCAGATTATCTCTTTAGGAATCTGAAGATTTTTCCACCTCTAAATTTCTCTATAATTGTATAGGTTTGAGGATAGCCTCAATTTGACCTCTCTAACATGAAGCCAAGTCTTTTTGTTACTCTTGTGATTGTGACATGTGTATGTCTATAGGCTCGATGCCCGACCTCCCTAACATGAGGTTGGATTGGTTCTTTTTGATATTATTGTGATTGTGACAAATCTTCATCTTTGCTCTATCACTCTCTCATATAGATTCATATAACGTCTCGTAAGTTTGATCCCAGGATATTATGTACTGTTCTCCATCCTCTTAAGCAAGTATATATTTGAAGCTACCTTAGCTCAACTCTTTATCTCTTCTATTGATCAACACAATCTAATTTTAACCACACCATAAATGAATCCCTAACTATTGATTTTGATGTAATGTCAGGCTTTTAAAACAGTATCAATTAAAAATAGTAGGTTTCACAATTCTTTCAGAATCTTGGTAATCATTTTTTATCCAAAAGGCCAGATGAAGAGTGGTCATGCTTGCAAAAATGATGTCATGCTAACAGCATCATGCTTGAATTCACAATCCAAGGGCTCATGATACCTTGGATCCTTTCTATCAAAAAATAAAAATATAATACCTGGGATCTTATCATGGAAAATATTGAATCAGAAGATCAGAAGATATTATTATAAATTACATTGTTCAGATCACTGCAAGCCTTTTAGCTAGAACCAGATTTATGAAAATGCATAGTTGACCCTAGGGGATATAGACCTGGCTGGTTGCCTAGCGGTTGTGACTTGTGACTTGGTAAGTATGGAAATTTTAGGAACTTAGCTGAAAATAGTAACCCTTAAAAATGACTTATCTATCTATATATATATATATGCCTAGGAGGTTCTCTTTCATTGTCTCCTAGGCATGTTGTTTGTTTTCCCGGGCAGACTGCCTAGGCACCTAGCAATCATCTTTGACAAAACTGCTGGAAGCTACTTCAGTTACAGTAGCATCATGCAAGGTTTGGAAAATCCATATTGCTGTTTCCATAACAGCAGTCATACCAAGATGTTATAGCGTGATAATACCCAAATTAACTTCCTCCCTTTTCAACAGTTAAGGTTTTTGAGAAAAAGGTGGACTGCTCCATGCAGAAAAAGGTACCCATGCAGAAAACCTTTTTCTGCATCTAGCTATATGGTGAAAGAACCTCGAAATCTCTCGGTCGAACAAAGCCCGTCTAAGCATCGGAGCCCAAACTATCTGATCCCCTTGTATTGAGAAGTTGGCTGTCACTATTGACAAAGGATCCGCTGCTAAACCAAACAAATCAGGGAAATCCTGCTGCAACGATCTTTCCCCACACCAAGTGTCCTCCTAGAATTTAATCTGCTGACCATCTCCCACCGCAAAACCCATGCCCTCTTTAAATAGAGGCATAAACTACAAGATCCCTTTCCATGGGCTACGACTAAACTGACCCCTTATTGTCGAGGGTCCCATCCATCTACCAAACCAATTAATCCGCTGACCATCTCCCACCTCAAAACCCATGCCCTCCTTAAATAGAGGCATAAATTGCAAGATCCCTTTCCATGGGCTATGACTAAACTAACCCCTTATTGTCGAGGGGTCCCATCCATCTACCAAACCAAATTTAGTAGCTATTACTTGCCTCCACAAACTCTCTGCCTCTGCCATAAACTTCTACAACCATTTACAAAGAAGAGCCTTGTTCATTGATTGCAAACAGCGTAAACCTGCTCCCCCCTTATCCTTCGGAGTGCACACCCTCGCCCAAGATACCAAGTGCAAACCACCACCATCTTCCCCTTTTCTCCAAAGGAAATCTCTTTGGATTTTCTCCAAAGCTTGGCCAACCGAACTCGGCAAAACCAGAAGGGATAAATAATGGATTGAGATTTTTGCCAAGGATGCCTTTATTAGAGTAAGCCTTCCCCCTTTCGATAAATAACATGCCTTCCAACCATTCAGGCGCTTCCTCATCCTCTCTATCATTGGGTTCCAAACTTCATTTTGCTTGTACATGGCCCCAAGAGGAAGCCCTGAATAAGAGGTCGGCAACTGACCTTGCTTGCATTCTAGATCAACTGCAAGTTGATCCAAATTAGGCATCTCTCCAATAGGAATTAAAGAGCTTTTTCCCAAATTGAGGGGAAGACCTAAGACAACTTCAAAGCACCGAAGAACACTTCTTAACAATCTTATCTGACGGTGAGAATTGTCGCAGAAGATTATGGTGTCATTTGCAAATTGCAAATGAGAAACAACCACCTCCCCCCTCCCTAAAGAAAATCCTTTAAACATTCCCACTTTCGCTGCCCTTCCTAGCAAACCCCCTAAAACTCCTCCCACCAACAAGAATAAGAGAGGAGATAGAGGGTCTCCCTGTCGAAGACCTCTACTACATCCAAAATTCCCTTTCAGCACCCTGTTAATCAACACCGAGAATGAAGCCATGCTAACCCATCTCTACATCCACTCCCTCCAGCTCACCCCAAACCCACATCTCCGCATCACATACATGAAGAAATCCCAATTCACATGATCATAAGCTTTCTCAAGGTCCAACTTACACATCACCCTAGGCTTTCCTTCGTGGATCTGAGCATTAATACACTCATTCACACATAATACTCCATCTGTCATGGTTCGACCTTGCTGAAAAGCTCCTTGCTCCCTCGAAACAATCCTCGGAAGCACATCCTTAAGACGGAGTGCCAGGCATTTAGTGATTATTTTATAGGTGCTGCTTACCAAGTTCACTGGCTTGAACCCGGAAAGCTAACCATAATCATTTTGTATTCCTCTATAGTGCTCCGTTTGTGATTTCTTCCTCAAATAACAAGGACTTTTTTTTTGTTTTTTTGTTTTTTTTTTTTAAATTTTAAGAATGTCACTTGTCTTCAGCTCTTTGTTGCCTAACTCATTATAGTTCCACTTCTTAAGCTTGCTTTTGAGAATTTTAGTTTAAGCCGGAAGACTTTATTGGGTCTACCTTTAACCTAGAAGGTCCTCCACCAACCATGGTTTTAAAAATCAGCCGATTTTGAGTTGGATTTGTAGACTTTGATCCGATTTCTAGGTGTAAATTGGATTTTGTCATGGATCGGCCTTGAATCGGTTGGATGGGATTGGATTGGGATTGTGATCGATAATTTGAATGGACTGGATCGGCTGATCTGGATTGGTATGGGCTAATTCAAGGCAAATCATCAATCTACACCGGATTGGCCGATCTGGATTGGTATGGGCTAATTCAAGGCAAATCATCAATCTACACTGGATTGGCTGATCTGGATTGAAATCGGATAGGACCAATACCGATCCAAGTTTTGATTTTCAAAACCATGCCACCAACCACTCACCAATTCCAGGCCGAGATGAAGGTCTCAAACTTGAAAGGCCTTAGGACTAAGAATAAGTGTCTTCCTATTAAAAGAATAGGGAGTTAGAAGAGAATATGGAGGTGGTTAGAGGTGGGTTTGGGCAGAGCCTCTAATTGCACTAGTTGAATGTGATCTTCCCAATCAGCTGTCACTAGAAAATTATCCAATCTTCTTGTAGTAGGGTGGTTTTGCAAGTTATAGCAAATGTACCTAGTGCCTTTCAAAGCTACATCATAGTTCATTTCTCTCAATGAACTAAGAACAATCTTGCATCCCCCATGAGAGTTTGTGACCCCCACTCCTTTCATCCAAGAATCTTACCTTGTTGTAATCGCCCACATAACACCATGGACATTCCCAAAGTGATGAACTCTCTCCAACTCACCCAAGAAATAGAGAGGAGAGCCGCATATGTGAGACAATATGATCTTCTCAAAGCACAAGCAATTTTTTGTCTTAAGTTGGGAGAACACTGAGAAGATCCCTAAAATTGATTTTAGGGAGATTGGAGGCTAGTTGGAGATCGACGACTTTTAACACGAGGGAATCTGATATGGCGATTGTTCCTTGCGGCCATTTGTTGGTTGCTTTGGAAGGAGATAAACAATAGAGTGTTCAATGATGTTGTTGAGCCAGCATTCCAAGTGTACCATAGAGCAAAGGAAAATGTGTTGTCTTGGGCTAGATATCATTTGGGAGTGGGGAATGTAGTGGAAGGAATTGTAAGTCGAAACTTGGCCGTTTTCAACTTGTCATGGGGCTAAGGGAGCTTGTTTCTATTTTGTGAAGGCTTCTTGGTCTTCCCTCTTTCTCTTTGTTTTTGTCGTGGGAATTCATCATCCCCTTCTTTTTTTTTTCTTCTTTCTTTCATTCATTAATACATTGCATTTTTCTCATCACCAAAAAAAAAAAAAATTATGAGTTCAGGACCTCAATCTTGGGTATCCCAAGAACGACAATGCCTCTAGCATTCACTGAAGGGAGAGATTCTTGTCCATCTAATTGAAGCCACATAGAGTGGAAATCTGTAGTTTTGGGGATTAATGTGTTAGGGTGTCAAGTAGAAGGAGAAAAAGAGGAAGAAGATGAATTGGGGAGAATACGTATATGGAGAGTAGAGATCCCTCTCACACACTTTGTCTCATATATCTCAAAGGTAAAGAATACATCTATGAGTATTTACATGTATACCCTAATACTGAACAAAGACACATGTACCCTTACATGTATAACCCCATATATTCATGCAATACAACACTCTCCCTCAAGCTGGTATATAAATATTATGCATACCAAACATGCCAACAATATTATTAAAACTAAGATTTGTTTTTTATGAAGATTATTAAAACTAAGACTTCATAGGCTTTTTGTGAATACATCAGCCAATTGATCTTCAGTCTTTAGAAAGGGGATACATATCTTCCTAATATGTAACTTTTTCTTGGTAAAATGCATATCCGTCTTGTTGTGCTTGGTTCTAGCATGCTGGTTAGGGTCATGAGTAATACTAATGGCAGCTTTATTGTCACCATACAACCGCATAGAACCTTGGGAGTTGAATTCCAACTCTCTTGGGAGACTGCGGATTCATAACATCTCACAAATCTTGTGAGCCATAGCTCTAAACTCGGCTTCAACATTTGATCATGCTACAATGGGCTATTTCTTACAGTGCTAAGTAACCAGGTTACCCTAACATTGGTGTAGTAGCTTGAGGTGGACCTCCTATCATCCACAGAACCAGCTCAATCAACATCGAAAGGCTTCAACTCTTAGATCCTTTTGCCTATCATACAAGAGCTCTTGACATGAATTCTTCTTCAAATAATGCAAAATACGGTATGCTACCTCAAGATGTGATGTCGTGGGAGAATGCATGAATTGACTAACAACCCTAAGAGCATAAGAATTGTCAGGTCTAGTCAAGGTCAAGTAAATAAGTTTGCTTACCAATTTCTGATACCAACAAATATCAATAATTCTATGGCTCTCACAAGGTCTACACCCTAACATCCCAAAGTCTTAGAGGAGATCTTGCACGTATTTACACTAGGATAAGAAGATTCTATCATTGGATCTAGTAACCTCAATCTCAAGGAAGTATATGAGAATTTCCAAATCCTTAATATCAAATTCCTTGCCCAAAAAGCCTTTTAGGTTGTTGATCTCACACTGATCATCACCTGTAACAACAATATCGTCCACATATGCAATGAGGGCTGTCACCTTCTCATCCCTTCAAATGCTTACAAAGAGAGTATGATCCACTTGACATTGCTTCTAGCCATTCTTGAACATGACACTACGAAACCTTTCAAACCATTCTTTGAGAGATCTCTTGAGGATGTAGAGAGCTTTCTTGAAACGGCACACATTTCCTTTGCTGGTAGAATATTGAAATTTTGGAGGCAAACTCATGTTAACTTCTTTTCCAAGATCTCCATGTAGGAAGACATTTTTGACATCAAGTTCTAATAATGGCCATCCTTGACTGGCAACAATGGAGATCAAAATACGAATAAAATTTATCTTTGCTATAGGGGAAAAGGTCTCCTAATAATTAACTCTATTTGCTTGTGTATAGCTCTTTGCCACCAATCTAGACTTGTATCGCGCCTCTGTGCCATTAGGTTGCAATTTCATAGGGAACACCCATTTACAAGTTCCTTTCAGTGTAGGAGATCTATAACATCATGTGTTCTATTCTTCTCTAAGGCCTGCATTTTCTCCATTGCTCTTCTATAATGAGGTTGTGATAGTGCTTGAGATACATTGTGTGGAATAAAAATAGAGGACAAAGAAGTGGAGTAGGCCTTAAACTCAAGAGACGAGGAATCATAATAGACATGGTTAGCAATAAGATGCTGTGGAAGGTGGCCTTCTTCTTGTGGACAGCTGTTAGAGGTCGCCTCCCCACTATCGACACTCTTCAATCAAGGGGGATGATACTTCCCAACATTTGCCTTCTTTGTATGCGGGAGGCTGAAAGCATCAACCATCTATTTTTGCATTGTCCTTTCAATTCGGAAGTGTGGATTCTACTCCTGAGTGAGATTGGTCTTGCTTGGGTTTTCCCAACGGAGTTAAGCCTCATGATTTCTTCTTGGAACATCTGAGGGATCCCAAAAAAAAGGGAAGATTCTTTGAAAGCTTATCTGTCTTACTGTTTGTTGGGGAATCTGGTTTGAAAGAAACCAAAGGGTTTCTGAAGGTCATGTGGAGCCGGCCTTGAATGTTTATCTGAAAGCAAAGGATTTGGTTTGTTTTTGGGGTCTCAATTGAGTTGGAGGGTGATTATTCTGTTGCTATTACGAAAAGGGATTGGCCTAACATTTTCTTATGTAACTAGTTCGTTTTCATTTCTTGTTGGTTTCCGATTATTTCCTTGTCTTTGGGGATTTCTCATCCCTTTTCTCGTAATGAAATTTCTCTTATCAAAAAAACAAAAAGATGTTTTGTATAAGAGTGAACACCCTTCCTAACAGTAATAGGAAGATGAGAATCATCATGAGGCATAGAAGCAATACCTAAAGACGAAGTAACCGGTTGGAGAGGTACATGAGATTTAAGGATATAGGCAACTTTGTTCTTAAGCCGAACGAACATGAGTGAAATCTTGCGCCCAAGCCTTCTTTTGGATGGTTGCCACTGTTCTTTTTCTTTGTGAGCAGCTACTTGTCCTATCTTCCCCTGGTTACGATATCCATCCACATCAAAAACATATGGAGGAACAAGTAGAGTAATAGTCAACTCATCTTCTCCTTCATGTTGACTCTCTCCTTAAAGATGAGGCTGACTAGGGGAAAAAGAAAGAGATAGTCTCATGAAAGGTAACATCCATAGAGACTGCATTTCCGAGTAGAGGGATAGTAACATTTGTATCCCTTTTGATTTGGAGCATACCCAAGGATTATACAATTAAGAGCCTTGGGATCCAACTTCGAGCAGTCAGGCTGAGGAATATGAATATGGAAAATGCATCCAAACACTCTAGGGGGGAAGAGAGGACCCAAGATAGGAACACTAGAGAAGATCAAGGGGACATTTAAATCCCAGAATGCATGAGGGCATACGGTTCATTAAATAAGTAACAGTTTGAAGAGCGTCAATGGGACATTTAAATCCTAGAATGCGTGAGGGCATACGGTTCATTAAATAAGTAACAATTTGAAGAGCATCAACCGAAAAAACCTGGGGAACGTGCATATGAAAGAGTAAGGCACAAGTAATTTCAAGAAGATGCTGATTTTTTCTTTCAACAAATCATCAGCAAAAGTCACAAAATAATGGAAGAAAAACAAAGAGATGACTAGGGCAGGTACCCACACATCATAGTGAACAAGAGCGAATTGGGAAGAACTACTATTTGTACTAGGAGTTTAAGAGGAACGACAATGCTTGGTCAACTCACAAGTTTCACAATGGAAATTAGAAATAGAAGAACATAATCCCAAAAATAGTTTTTTTAACATGGGAAATGGGATGTGGCCAAGACAAGAATGCCACCAACGAAGCTAATCATCCTAGGAAAAAGGAGGTGGCTGTTGAGCAGTAAAGGTAACTGATGAGCAACCATCCGTAAGATACAACCCCTAATCCTCATGACTTTGACCAATCATCTTTCCCGTCTTCAAGTCCTGGAAAACACAGTACAAGGGAAAAAAGGCAACACTACAATTCAAAGTTCTAGTAATATGTCTAATAGAAACAAAGTTCAACTTAAAATTGGGAACATGAAGCAGAGGACAAAGGCAACGAAGAAGTAAGAGGAATGCAACCAATACCCTTGACAGCAAAACAAGGAGTCATTGGCTATACGTACCTTGCCTCGGTTAGAACAAATACGATACGAAGAAAAAGACTACACATACCAGTCATACAATGAGATGCCCTTGAATCAATGATCTAGGGATTACTAGGCAGGGCACTAGAAGAAGAGACTGATGTATCATAACATGCAGAGGGAACACCAACTGATGGAAATTGGGCCATAAATCGCCTTATAGAGGCTATTTCATCTGGGGAAAAAGCTGAAGGGCTGGAGAAAGACATGCTTGCAGAAAGTCACGAAAAAAAAAAAAAAAACCTGCTTCACAAAGAGGTCAAGAATCATACTTTGAAGGGCAGAAATAGGTCACACCTCTCTGCTGTAAAGCATTTCACCACATCACACCACAATAGGCCCAACAATGTCTGAATACCAGAAACAAACCTGCAGCTTCGAAACATGATAGAGGTTATAAACCTCCAGAGGATAACAAATATTACTAATCCATGCTGCACTACTGCAACACGCAGATCCACAAACTTCGCAAACCGACACTGTCCAAAAAAACTTCACGGCTGGGAGAATGCAGCAAAGGAGCTAGACAAACATGACAATCTTAAGCACCCAGCCAACAAAGGCAAAAAATAGGAGATCCAGAACTGGCCAAAAGGAGCTTCACCATAAAACACGCCACAAAGCTAAACCAGCAAGATTGTCCATAATAAAAAATCAAGTATAAAGCATCATGACATGCCCAATAACGATAGAAGGGCCAATTGCAACTCAAGAATACAGTACGAAAGACAACAGGCCAAAAAATGTAGATAGAAGGCATCACTGTGAGCTTAAAAACTAGTGAAACAGTACAGAAACAGGCTGTGGAAGATGCCAGAGAACACAAGGGGTAAAAGCGACCACTCCTTGTGAGGATTCAAAGAGAGGGAAGCGTCATAGATCACCAATCGAAATGCAGACACCAGGAAAAGGTGCCATTGGTAAAACTAGGAGAGAAAATAGATCACCGTGTGCTCAGATTTCCATGAAACCGAGTGAGATTTGTGGGAAAAGGTCACTTATATTGAGGAGGATTCAAACGATGTGGATTATTATGCAAGAAACAACTATAGATCTGGTAGCAACAAACTGATTGAACAGATCGGAGGAAATTACCAGAAATATTCAAAAAATAACTCAAAATGGTAAACAGTGTCAAATCAAGTGTGAATCATCACAGGAAAATGACAAAAATTCTGATTTACCAGAAACCAGTAAACTTTGTCACTGACCTAACTGGTCTATACAGAAGGTGACATCATCTGTACGGAGTGATGACATCAGTGGACTAGTGCAGTGACTGGGCTCCTCTCCGCACTGTAGATTCTTGACAAATGCTCTGAATACCGAGTGGAAATCTATAGTTTTAGGGATTCATGCGTTAAGGTTTCAAATGGAAGGAGAATAAGAGGAAGAAGAAGAATTGGGGAGAATACATATATGGAGAGTAGAGACCCCTCTCACATACTTTGTCTAATATATGAAAAGGGTAAAGAATACATCTATGGGTATTTCAAGTATATACCCTAATACTGTACAAAGACATGTACCCCATACATGTTTAATCCCATATATTCTTGCAATACAACTCACAAATCCTTCATCACAACCCTATTGAAAGCCTCAAACTTGGTTCTTGTTGGATTGCCACGTCCACACTTATTTTAACTAACAACTCCTTAATTGCCCACCTTTTAGCACTACTATCTCAACCTCTGATGTTCCACGATAATATAGAGATCTTCATCTATAACCATCTTTTTGGCCCCCTTATCTTCTCAACAGAAACTCTGATCTCAGTTCTTAAAATTACTCTGGTAGTTTTCTCCATTCTTGAGGTTGCAAACTTTTCTCAATTCCTTCCTAGCCTCTTTATGATCTCATTTTTTTCCTTGAACGCTTTCTCCTTTGGCTTCATACTCTAGGGCAGAGAACAATGCCCAAGCTTTCTTTTTGTGGCCTTCAAAGGAGACCCCTAGTACTGCTGACTTTTCAATTCTTTGAAGAAACCACTCTGATACCTCCGATATAGCTTCATCTCTGCATCTGCCCGTACCAGATCTGTGGACATTTTCCTATTCTTCTGAGTTTTAACATATTTCGCAATTGGCATCGAATACACCTCAAACGGTGCCCATGAATTTCTGATAGTTATGAAGAGTTGTCTTCTTGTTTCACTTGTCTCTGCTGAAACTTCCCCCAAGACTGCTTATCTGCTGCAGGGCTACCCAGGTCTAATTGTATACCCTTTCTTTCTCTTGATTCAACACAGTCGGCAGTAGTTCCATCTGTGATATCAAACTCTAATTGTATACCCTTTCTTTCTCTTGATTCAACACAGTCGGCAGTAGTTCCATCTGTGATACCAAACTTTGAAGGTTCTCCTTCGTCAAGGTGGCCTTTGATCTAATCTCTTTCGGATGAAGCCTACACACTTTTTCCTGATAAGAAGTGTTCTTTCTTTTCTTCTGTGTCAAGCGGTTGTATATCCAAAATCTCCTCTGCATCCACTTCTTTGTTGTTTGTAAGAAGCGGGCGAACGGGTTTAACAACCCCCTTTTCTCAAAAGATCCTCCAAAAGGGCATGATTTGTGTACCTATGAAACCATCCAGAAGCTACTGTCAAAGACCTCTTTACCCTTCTAGTGTGGGTATTTTTTTTTTTCAATAGCCAGGTGAATGTCACCTCTCACTGAAAATATGACAATACTCCTCCTTTCCATTGCTGAATCGGTGAGATCTGGCTGGTGCATTTCTCCATCCACCCTGCAGATAACTCTTGCCTGCGAGAGGGCCCACTGACTGCAGCACCGATTTTTTTCCTTTTAAATAAATGATTTTGCTCACACTATCCAAACCCATTAAATAACTTTTCATACGATTTGGCAACTTGACTAGGTGGATATGACCATAATCATTACCTTTCAAATTTAAATTCTTTGGAAAATTCAGATGAGCTGCCTTTTCCATTCTCTAGTTCCCTTTGTATCTAGGCGACGCTTCTGCCATTCGTTGTTTGGTTTCCAACCGGCGATTGGATTGGGGACATGCCCTATCATTTTGTAGCACGTGTCATCTCTCAATGCCAATTTCCACAGGGGTTAGTGGTAAATGATCCGAGTACACTGCCGGTCAATTCTCCTGACCAACTCATCTTGTCCACCACTCAGTCCTCTATTGGATTCGATTATCTCATACAGACAACTCCTCCAAGAACAGAACTCCTTGGTCATGTATAGTCAACTGGCGGGGGATTCTGTCCATGCACATCTCCTTACTTGTATCTTTTTTTTTTTTTGATAAGTCAAATTTCATTAAAGAGAGAAAAGGGATGAGAAATCCCCAAAGACTACAACAAGCGGGCAAAAAAGAAGAACAAAGACTAAGAAATAAAAACCTTCCCTAAACTTGTAAGGTGGATACAACCGAGTAATCCTCCTCAAGGAAGTTATTTAATCTCCGGAAACAAGTCATCTCCTTTGCCCTTCAAAAGACATGATAAGCGGGCTCCTTACAGTCATTGAAGACCCTGTTGTTTTGCTCCAGCCAAACCAACCAGCACACAGTCGGGCAAACTAATCTCCATAAAGTAGCTCATCTTTTGGAAATATGCAAAATATTCCACGATGAGAGCAACAAGTCTACCTTATTCGGATGAACCCAAGATAGGCCAATCTCCATGAGGAACCTCTCCCAAACCTCCCTAGTAAATGAGCAATTGATAAAGATGTGATCTAGGCTCTCAGCATCTTTCATGTAGAGGGAGCAAATGTTTGGAATGAATAGACCCCTTTTTTGCATCAAGTCAATGGTGGGGAGACACCCTTTCAACATCGACCAAAGAAGACTATTTTAGATGGGAGATGGAGTTTCCATATGTCATTCCAAACACGATCAAGAGGAGGTTCGTTTAGCCATCTTGCTTCTATAGCTGATTTAACTGTGAAAAGCTTATTTTTTGAGACAATCCAACACAAAAAATCCTCCACATCCCGTCTTAATTGAAACTGATGCACTCTGCCATATAGATTAGCCAAGTCCTCAATCTCCAAATCATTCAGCCCCTGACGCAACTCAATGTTCCAAAAACCACCTTCCTCATTTGGGGTCCAATAGTCTATAGCCATAGTCTCCTTATTCCTTGCTAGGCGATAAAGGTTTGGGTATTCCTCCATTAATGGCCTAGAAGAACACCACCTATCCCTCCAAAATCTTGTTTTGAGTGCCCGAGCCAATTTCCACCACTGTTCTATTTTGAAAGTCCCATTTGATTTAAAATTGCTTTCCAACAGCCACATCCATGAGGGAGGGAAGATCTATTAGTTTCCCATTCATTTATGACCCCATATTTCTCCACCACTACTTGCCGCCAAAGGC